>JAJTUV010003661.1:0-44518 GCA_021653895.1 Mastomys natalensis | reverse complement strand
AAAAAAACAAAAAAAAAAAAAAAAAGAAAGCACCTTCTTTTTTTTTTTTTTTTTTTTTTTTTTGGTTGGGGAATTCTTGTACGCCAGCTTATTAGAAGAATGAAATAGACAAATATGATAATAGACAAATATGATAAAGACATATTTATTCTAAATTATACAATGAGAGCAAAGATGTTGACTAGAGACAATGTAACTAGGGAATGCTCAGAGAAGATACTTGAATATTTTTGAATTTGGTTTTCAAAATCAGTCATCAGTTCTCCAGGTAGTGAATGGGAGAAAGTTGTAATGGTATTCTTTTCTTCACATTTAAAGCTCTAAGCAATTCCTGAAAGGTTTGTCACCTTTTGTTAACTTGGAGTTCAAAAAATAAGGCTTAGAGGGGAAAAGGAATTTTAAAATTTCTTCTTTTTTTTTTTTATTGGAAATTTTATTTACATTTCAGATGTTCTCTCCTTACCCCATTTCCCCCCTCACTCCCAGGAACTCACTATCCCTTCCCTCCTCCTCCTGCCTCCAGGTTGGTTTACCCGCACCCACCCTCCCCGTATCTCACCTCCCCACCCTCGAATATCCGCCCCCCAAAGATCTCTTCTCCCACTTATATATAGTTCCTTGCATATATAGCTGGAGCCATGGGTCCCTCCCTAAGCACTCCAGGCTGGTGGTTTAGACCCTGGGGACTCTGGTTGGTTGGTATTGTTGTTTTCCTCATGGTGTCACGAATGCTTTCAACTCCTTCAGCCTTCACTCTATCTTCTCCATTGGGAACCCATGATCAGTTTGATGGTTAGCTGTGAGCATCTGCCCTGAGTATGTCAGACTCTTCCAGACTTCTAAGGAGACAGTTATATCAGGCTCCTGTCAGCATGTACATCCTGACATCCACATCAACCTCTACCTTTGGTGACTGCACATAGGATGGATATCCAGGTGGAATGGTCTGTAGACAGTTCCTCCTTCAGTTTCTGTCCTGCACTGTGTCTCCATATTTGCTCCCTTGAGTATTTTGTTACTCCTTCTAAGGAGGACTGAAGCCCCCCTACTTGGTCATCATTCTTCATGAGCTTTATGTGGTCTGTGAGTTGAATCTTGGGTATTTCAAGGCTTCTGGGCTAAAAATCCAATAATCAGTGAGTGAATACCATGTATGTTCTTTTGTGATCGGGTTGCTACACTCAGGATGTATTTTCCTAGTTCCATCCATTTACATAAGAATTTATCAAATTCATTGTTTTTAATAGCTGAGTAATATTCCATTGTATAAAGGTACCACATTTTTTGTATCCATTCCTCTGTTGAAGGGCATCTGGGTTCTTTCCAGTTTCTAATTTCTAAAATTCTAATAGAGGAATGGCAAGGGACTAGAAAGGCAGTTGATAAACCATTCTGAGATGACAGATGAAGTAGTTGAAACACAATGGGGAACCAACTGGCCTCCAGATCACCAACATGTTCTAGTTTTACATATGGACAATTCCAACAACTCATATGTCTTCATTATTTAAATTATTTTTATACTGGATCATTCTTTCCAATCGCATGGAGAAATAAAGCAGAAGAGAAAGACAAAGTAGTGACTAAAGATACAATGGTTACCAAGGTCCATGACTATAGTCCTATATCTCCTAATTCAGATTAGATACCAAAGCTATGAGGAATATTCAGACATAGACATTTGGACTTGATATTTATAAATGAATGATATTTCCTCTGATAGGGAGGGAAAAGACTGTTCCATTTGGATATTAAGTATTATAGAAAATATAATGTGTATTGATGACCAGAAATCCATATACACGTTTTTCTGTCAGTGATGTAGTAAGCATCTATTTTTTTTTATTAAGTAGTCATTAAGAAGAGTAGGCAGGCCTTTTGCCTGGGGCAGACCCTTAGCTGGTCAGCTCCTGTGGAAACACCGGATCCTGAGACATCCTAGAGGGACCCACTGCACCCAGAGCAGAGGGTAAGACATCTTGCCCACTACCCATGCCACAGAGGTACAACTGGGAGCCAGGTGGGGCTTAAGCAACTAGCAGGCACCCAAAGGCAGCCCCCCCCCATACCACTTCCCTTCCGCCCAGACCCTGGTTCTTTTGCCTGGGGCGACCCTTAGCTGGTCTGCTCTGGTGGAAACACCTGATCCTGAGACAACCTAGAGGACCTACTGCATCCAGAGCAGAGGAGCCTGGTCCTTCTGACTGGGGCAGACCCTTAGCTGGTCTGCTCTGGTGGAAACACCTGATCCTAAGACAACCTAAGAGGACCTACTGCATCCAGAGCAGAGGACACTTAGATGGTCTGCGCCTGTGGAAACATCTGATCCTGAGACATCCTAGAAGACCTACTACATCCAGAGCAGAGGGAGCTTAGGATCACAGGAACACAGAGACATCTGGAATCCGAGGAGATCTGACACAAGCAAGATAACTGGAAAGACAGACTCCAGTCAGACACAGTGAGCACAGGTAACACTAGAGTCAACCAGATGGCGAAAGGCAAGCACAAGAACACAAGCAACAGAAACCAAAGTTACCTGACATCATCAGAACCCAGTTCTCCCACCATAGCAAGCCCTGGGTACTCCATCACACAGGAAAAACAGGACTCAGAATTAAAATCACTTCTCATGGTAATGATGGAGGATTTTAAGAAGGACATAAGTAACTCCCTTAAAGAAATACAGGAGAACACAGGTAAACAGGGAGAAGCCCTTAAAGAGGAAACACAAAAATCCTTTAAAGAATTGAAAGAGAACACAGGTAAACAGGTAGAAGCCTTAAAGAGGAAACACAAAAATCCTTTAAAGAATTTCAAGAAAACACAACCAAACAGGTGAAGGAATTGAACAAAACCATCCAGGATCTAAAACTGGAAATAGAAACAATAAAGAAATCTCAAAGGGAGACTACTCTGGAGATAGAAAACGTAGGAAAGAGATCAGGAGTCATAGATGCAAGCATCACCAACAGAATACAAGAGATAGAAGAGAGAATCTCATGCACAGAAGATACCATGGAAAACCTTGACACAACAGTCAAAGAAAATGCAAAATGCAAAAAGCTCCTAACCCAGAACATCCAGGAAATCCAAGATGCAATGAGAAGACCAAACCTAAGGATAATAGGTATAGATGAGAGTGAAGATTCCCAATCTAAAGGGCCAGTAAATATCTTCAACAAAATTATAGAGGAAAATTTCCCCAACCTAAAGAATGAGATACCCATAAACATACAAGAAGCTTACAGAACACCAAACAGGCTAGACCAGAAAAGAAATACCTCCCGTCACATAATAATCAAAACACCAAATACACAAAACAAAGAAAAAATACTAAAACCAGTAAGGGAAAAAGGTCAAGTAATATATAAAGGCAGACCTATAAGAATTACACCAGACTTTTCACTAGAGACTATAAAAGCCAGAAGATCCTGGTCTGATATCTTACAGACACTAAGGGAACACAAATGCCAGCCCAGACTGCTATACCCAGCAATACTCTCAATCACTATAGATGGAGAAACCAAGATATTCCATGACAAAACCAAATTTGCACAATATCTTCCCACAAGCCCAGCACTTCAAAGGATAATTGACGGAAAACGCCAAGACAAGGAAGGAAACTACAACCTAGAAAAAGCATGGAAGTAATCTTCCAACAATCCCCCGAAAAAAAGGTAGCTACACAAACATAATTCCACCTCTAATAACAAAAATAACAGGAAGCAACAATCATTTTTCCTTAATAGCCCTTAACATCAATGGAATCAATTCTCCAATAAAAAGACGTACACTATCAGACTAGATACATAAACAGGACCCAGAATTTTGTTGCATACAAGAAACGCATCTCAGTGACAAAGACAGACATTACCTCAGAGTAAAAGGCTGGAAAACAATTTTCCAAGCAAATTGTCCTAAGAAACAAGCTGGAGTAGACATTCTAATATCAAATAAAATCGACTTTCAACCAAAAGTAATCAAAAAAGATAAGGAAGGACACTTCATACTCATCAAAGGAAAAATCTAACAAGATGAACTCTCAATTCTGAACATCTATGCTTCAAATGCAAGGGCACCTACATACATAAAAGAAACTTTACTAAAGCTCAAAGCATACATCGCACCCCACACAATAATAGTGGGAGATTTTAACACCCCGCTCTCTCCAATGGACAGATCGTGGAAACAGAAACTAAACAAAGACACATTAAAATTAACAGAAGTTATGGACCAAATGGATTTAACAGATATCTATAGAACATTTCATCCTAAAGCAAAAGACTATATGTTTTCTCAGCACCTCATGGTACCTTCTCCAAAATAGACCATATAATTGGTCACAAAACAGTCCTCAACAGATACAAAAAGATTGAAATAATCCCTTGCATCCTATCAGATCACCACGGACTAAGGCTGGTCTTTAATAATGACAGAACCAAGGGAAAACCCACATCCATGTGGAAACTGAACAATGCTCTACTCAATGATGACTTTGTCAAGGAAGAAATAAAGAAAGAAATTAAAGACTTTCTAGAATTTAATGAAAATGAGGAAACATCATACCAGAACTTGTGGGACTCCATGAAAGCAGTGCTAAGAGGAAAACTCATAGCTCTAAGTGCCCACAAAAAAGAAATTGGAGAGAGCACACATTAACAACTTGACAGCACACCTGAAAGCTCTAGAACAAAAAGAAGCAAATATACCCAAGAGGAGTAGGTGTCAGGAAATAATCAAACTCAGGGCTGAAATCAACCGAGTAGAAACAGAAAGAAAATATACAAAATATCAACAAAACCAGGAGTTGGTTCTTTGAGAAAATCAACAAGATAGATAAACCCTTAGCCAGATTACCCAGAGGGCACAGAGACAGTATCCAAATTAATAAAAATCAGATCTGAAAAGGGAGACATAACAACAGAAACTGAGGAAATTAAAAAAATCATCATATCCTACTACAAAGGCCTATACTCAACAAAACTGGAAAATCTGGATGAAATCGACAATTTTCTAGACAGATACCAGGTACCAAAGTTAAATGAGGAGCACAAATAAACCATCTAAACAGTCCCATAACCCCTATAGAAATAGCAGCAGTCATTAAAAGTCTCTCCACCAAAAAAAGCCCAGGACCAGATGGTTTTAGTGGAGAATTCTATCAGACCTTCAAGGAAGACCTAATACCAATTCTCTTCAAACTATTCCACAAAATAGAAACAGAAGGAACACTACCCAGATCGTTCTATGAAGCTACAATCACACTCATACCTAAACCTCACAAAGACCCAACAAAGAAAGAGAACTTCAGACCAATCTCTCTTATGAATATTGATGCAAAAATACTCAATAAAATTCTAGAAAATCGAATGCAAGAACACATCAAAACAATCATCCATCATGATCAAGTGGATGCAGGGATGGTTCAATATTCGGAAATCCATCAATGTAATCCACTATATAAACAAACTCAAAGGAAAAAAAACCACACGATCATCTCACTAGATGCTGAGAAAGCATTTGACAAAATCCAACATCCCTTCATGGTAAACGTCTTGGAAAGATCAGGAATTCAAGGCCCATACCTAAACATAGTAAAAGCAATATACAGCAAACCAGTAGCCAACATCAAACTAAATGGAGAGAAACTTGAAGCATTCCCACTAAGATCAGGGACTAGACAAGGCTGCCCACTCTCTCCCTACCTATTCAATATAGTACTGGAAGTCCTAGCCAGAGCAATTAGACAACAAAAAGAAGTCAAAGGAATACAAATAGGAAAGGAAGAAGTCAAAATATCACTATTTGCAGATGATTAGATAGTATACTTAAGTGACACCAAAAACTCCACCAGAGAACGCCTAAACCTGATAAACAATTTCAGCAAGGTGGCAGGTTATAAAATCAACTCGAACAAATCAGTAGCCTTCCTCTACATGAAAGATAAACAGGCTGAAAAAGAAATTAGGGAAATGACACCCTTCACAATAGTCACAAATAATATAAAATACCTCGGGGTGAATCTAACCAAGCAAGTGAAAGATCTGTATGACAAGAATTTCAAGTCTCTGAAGAAAGAAATTGAAGAAGATCTCAGGCAATGGAAAGATCTCCCATGCTCATGGATTGGCAGGATTAATATAGTAAAATTGGCCATCTTGCCAAAAGCAATCTACAGATTCAATGCAATCCCCATTAAAAAACAACTCAATTATATATAGAACTAGATAGAGAAGTTCTCAAATTTATTTGGAACAACAAAAAACCCAGGATAGCGAAAACCATTCTCAACAATAAAAGAACTTCTGGAGGAATCGCCATCCCTGATCTCAAGCTGTACTACAGAGCAATAGTGATAAAAACGGCCTGGTATTGGTACAGAGACAGGCGGGAAGATCAGTGGAATAGAGTTGAAGACCCAGAAATGAACCCACACAACTATGGTCATTTAATCTTTGACAAAGGAGCTAAAACCATCCAGTGGAACAAGGACAGCATTTTCAACAAATGGTGCTGGTTCAACTGGAGGATAGCATGCAGAAGAATGCAAACCGATCCATTCTTATCTCCTTGTACAAAGCTCAAGTTCAAGTGGATAAAGGACCTTCACATAAAACCAGACACACTGAAACTAATAGAAGAGAAGGTGGGGAAGACCCTCGAATACCTAGGCACAGGGGAAAAGTTCCTGAACAGAACACCAATGGCCTATGCTCTAAGATCAAGAATTGACAAATGGGACTTCATAAAATTGCAAAGTTTCTGTAAGGCAAAGGACACTGTCAATAGGACAAAACGGCACCCAACAGATTTGGAAAATATCTTTACCAATCCCACATCTGAAAGAGGACTAATATCCAATATATACAAAGAACTCAAGAAATTAGACTCTAGACAACCAAATAACCCAATTAAAAATGGGGTATGGAGCTAAACAAAGAATTCTCAACTGAGGAAATGCGAATGGCCAAGAAGAACCTAAAGAAATGTTCAGTGTCTTTGGTCATCAGGGTAATGCAAATCAAAACAACCCTGAGATTCCACTTCACACCAGTCAGAATGGCTAAAATAAAAAACTCAGGTGATAGTAGATGCTGGTGAGGATGTGGAGAAAGAGGAACACTCCTCCATTGTTGGTGGAATTGCAAGATGGTGCAACCACTATGGAAAACACTCTGGCAGTTCCTCAGAAAACTGGACATATCACTACCTGAGGACCCAGCTATACCACTCCTGGGTATATATCTAGAAGATGCTCTAACACATAACAAGGACATATGCTCCACTATGTTCATAGCAGCTTTATTTATAATAGCCAGAAACTGGAAAGAACCCAGATGCCCTTCAACAGAGGAATGGATACAAAAAATGTGGTACATTTATACAATGGAATATTACTCAGCTATTAAAAACAATGAATTTTATATATTCTTATATAAATGGATGGAACTAGAAAATATTATCCTGAGTGAAGTAACCCGATCACAAAAGAACATACATGGTATTCACTCACTGATTATTGGATTTTAGCCCAGAAGCTTGAAATACCCAAGATTCAACTCACAGACCACATAAAGCTCATGAAGAATGATGACCAAGTAGGGGGGGCTTCAGTCCTCCTTAGAAGGAGTAACAAAATACTCAAGGGAGCAAATATGGAGACACAGTGCAGGACAGAAACTGAAGGAGGAACTGTCTACAGACCATTCCACCTGGATATCCATCCTATGTGCAGTCACCAAAGATAGAGGTTGATGTGGATGTCAGGATGTACATGCTGACAGGAGCCTGATATAGTTGTCTCCTTAGAAGTCTGGAAGAGTCTGACATACTCAGAGGCAGATGCTCACAGCTAACCATTAAACTGATCTTGTGGTTCCCAATGGAGAAGACAGAGTGAAGGCTGAAGGAGTTGAGAGGATTTGCGACACCATGAGGAAGGCAACAATACCAACCAACCAGAGGCCCCAGGGTCTAAACCACCAGCCTGGGAGTGCTTAGGGAGGGACCCATGGCTCCAGCTATATATGCAAGGGAACTATATATAAGTGGGAGAAGAGATCCTTGGTCCCATGAAGGCTGGACATCGTGGGGAGGGGATATTCGAGGGTGGGAAGGTGAGGTACTGGGGAGGGTGGGTGGGGGTACACCAAAGTGGAGGCAGGAGGAGGGGGGAAGGGATAGTGAGTTCCTGGGAGTGAGGGGGGAAATGGGGTAAGGAGAGAACATCTGAAATGTAAATAAAATTTCCAATAAAAAAAAAATAGGCAGTTGGATAGGTAGGGAAGTGAAGGTGAGACTGGAAGGAAATAGAGAAAGAGATAATTATGATGGAAATACACTGTATGCTATTCTCAAAGAATTAATAAAATATAGTTGAAAATATTCAGAATATAGTACATGAGCATCTGTCCTAATTCCTTTTAAAATAATTAATATTTTAAAGCATACTTTATATAAACAATCCATTTTACATATTAAAATAACAATATAGGATAATTTGATAAAGTTTTAAACAGAAGTGGGAAGAGGACCAAAAATCAAGGTATAAAACTCCTGCTTTTAGATGCTCACAGCTAACCATCAAAGTGATCATGGGGTTCCCAATGGAGAAGATAGAGTGAAGGCTGAAGGAGGTGAAAGGATTCGTGACACCATGAGGAAAGCAACAATACCAACCAACCAGAGCCCCCAGGGTCTAAACCACCAGCCTGGGAGCGCTTAGGGAGGGACCCTTGGCTCCAGCTATATATGCAAGGGAGCTATATATAAGTGGGAGAAGAGATCCTTGGTCCCATGAAGGCTGGGCATTGTGGGGGGGGATATTCGAGGGTGGGGAGGTGAGATACAGGGAGGATGGGTGGGGGTACACCAACGTGGAGGTAGGAGGAGGGGGGAAGGGATCGTGAGTTCCTGGAGTGGAGCGGGGGATGGGGTAAGGAGAGAACATCTGAAATGTAAATAAAATTTCCAATAAAAAAAAAAAACCTCCTGCTTTTAGAATATTTTTTTAAAAATACATCTTCTAAGTGGATTGATGTGGTATTATTATTGTATTATTATTCAGTGATTATTCATGTCAGTCGAGTTAAAAATAAGCTCTGCTTCCACAAACTGCCTCAAAAGACCCACATGTTCCATTCCTTTGGAATGCAAATTGGTGTATGATACATGATACACAGAAAGATCAATAGATAAGTCTGTCCTGAAAAATGATTGCGGAGTTGGAGCTATAAGAAAATATAGTTTCAAATCCTCTTTCCTGACATATGTATCATTCTGCCTATAGCCTACACTTTCTCATCACCTAATTCCATCCTCTCCTTATGTCCTACTTACATGTTGACACTTAACCCACACTGTCACCTGTTACACGTGTGCATTAAAACAATATACTCTTAGATCTACGTGTGAAGAGAATATGTTTTTTTTTATTGTTATTTTTGAGTTTGGATTATCTTGCCTAATATCATCACACTTTCCAAATCCATCCATTTCCCCACAATTCTCACAATTTAATTCTAAGTGGTCAAACATTATCTTATTGTGTACGTATGCTACATTTTGTTACCCTTTCATATGTAGATGGGCACTTATACAGCATTATTGGGAAATGATGAACACTTCTGGAGTTGGAGCTTACTTGGTAGGGGACATAGGTTTTGTCAAGACTCTTCTCCATCTCTGTGTGCTGTTTGGCTCCAGTTGCTGCTTGGTGAACACCTTTGTTCGATTAACACACTTCGGGCCCCAGACCCCAAGGCATTGAATTCAATGGACTACTATTGTCACCTCTAAAACTATGAAACACAGTATATTTTACTTATTTCTCTTGGCTATTGTCACAGTGATCAAAACTCTAGGAAATTTGACAACTCACTGAAACTTGACAACTCATAGGTGACAATCGTTGTTCACACTCCTGACATTGTAAACCCAGCATTTGTACCTTTAGCTAAACTGCTATTGTGCTTAAAAGAATGCTGTTTGTTACTCTGTTCTCATCTCCCTCTCTCTACTACCAAATTACAACTACCAAGTTCTAGTTTTAGACAAGTCGACAAGTTGAATCTTGTTACATACACCCCAGGAAGCCCTGTGTTGTGCACACTGTATTTGCTATTTACAAGATTTTAGGCTTCAGCTTGGCTCCCAGCTTCCTTGTTAGGAAAAGTATTAGAGCAAAATCAACGATGGGGCCCTTCCCTCTGACTGGAAGCTAACAAAATCCTTAGCTTCGAAAGGCACAAGAAAGGCTTCATTTAGATACCAGGCAAAAAGGACAAAAGCAAAGAAGTACAGACATGTCTGTTGTCTGAAGCAGGCGGCGAGTCATCAGAAGAGAGCCCCGCGTCCTTGACTCCACAGCAGATGCAATACATCTGAGAGGTCACCATAAAGCAAATAAATACTACCACAGCCCCTTCCCTTGATGTCTCAAGGAAACAAAAGCGCAGGGCTTTCACCTGAAACACACAGCCGCCTGCTCTCTGTAGCTGGTAAATGATCTTCTCCCCATCCTACTTCTGTGATCTTAGACGAAAATTGAGTATTCACCACTTAAACCTCAACCAAAATGCACACCTTTGCATGTGTGTCTAAATGAATAATGATAAAAGTGATTGTATTTGGAAACTTCTCTTTGAAACAACATAGTGACTCCTATGCAAGTTAGAAGTGCTTCAAGCTGGTGGTGTCAATTAACAGAAGCACTCTGCTCTACTAAGTGAAGGTCTGCAGTTCTAACTCAGAAATGAGCAAAGGCAGGGTGTGGGTTTCACTCTGCTGGTAGG
This sequence comes from Mastomys natalensis, assembly GCA_021653895.1. Classification (NCBI taxonomy): domain Eukaryota; kingdom Metazoa; phylum Chordata; class Mammalia; order Rodentia; family Muridae; genus Mastomys; species Mastomys natalensis. Next base: position 33,722 of record JAJTUV010003661.1, on the reverse strand, counting down.
GACACTTATTGATGGAAGATAGAGTTGGAAAGGGGCTTCCATCTAATACATGGCAAATACTAATTTAACTGTTTCATATTCATGTTTGTTTCCGGTTGCTGTCATAATCCTGTACTTTGAAAGGATCATGTTTATAGATAGAAGGCATTTGAATGTCACCCTCAATGTCTTGTGGCAAGTGATAGAACTGGTTTTATTTAAAAAATTACATTCAAACTAATTTTTAATGACTTCAGCTAGTTAGAAAAATGAACCTCCAGTTAGATAATTATATAAAAACATATGAAAGTTACAAAGCATAGCTAATTATAGGGGTTAGTATTTTACTTGTTAAATTTGAAGGAAATGTAAAATAGGTCTGGGTCAAAATAATTAAGGAGTACCAACAAAAGCAAGCAACTAGAGAAGATACTTTTCTTTTTACACCTTAATTTTAAAAGCATGTTATAAATATAAACTATAGTCAATTCAATGGCCACACAATGTGCCAAGGAGGACCCCAGTCAGTCCCTTTGTTTGGTGCTGGACATTAATTATAAGCAGCAGTGATCTAATTGCCAGCATACTATGAGAGGCATCAGAAAGTAAATGGATAGGAGGGCTGACCAGTACAAAGTTTGTTATCTGAGCACATTAAGAGATAGTCATTAATTTTACTGTAAGTTTAGGGACTGTTTTTCATAGAATTAACACATGAGAGGAAATGTGAAGGCCACACTATACTAGCCAGGTGTAAATTGGACCGGTACAGGGCATATGTGAAGCAGAAAGAGAAATAGACACAGGCTAAGACAAAATGGCAGGAAGGAAGTGACTTTTGCATCAAGGAACAACTGAGAAAGAGTAGAGGAGAGCAAAATGCATGTGACTTAGTGACTTAGGTAGCTTCTGGTTCCAGTTAGAGAGAGAGCTAACAGGTTCCTGTAGACAGACAACTCAGAGGCTTATAGTCTGGATTCCCCTTTGGATTTTGCCCTAGAATAGAACAAAAATTTCTAAGGATTGGGGAGAGTTACAGGAGTTCTGGGAGGGCGTAGTTGGTGCATAAAGAGCTAGTGTACAAAGGTCTAAGGACAGAGTGGACAAGAAAGCTACATATATGTGGCTTAGAAATATATAGTCTAGAAGGGCCATGGCAATTCTAATCTTTCGAAGGTGGGAACAGAGGCCTGATATCTGTACTCCCCTGAACACCTGTGCTCTGATGTCATCCCTTTCCCCATGTCCTGCCTTTTTGTGTTTATAACCCCTGTGTGAATAAGTAAATTATGACTTGATTTAAATAATTAAATACATTTTAAAAATGTAAAAAAAAAAAAAAAGAAATATATAGTCTACCCAGACTTTCAGATGACTCAGATGCATACTTCTTTGGGAAACCATTGGAGTATTAAATTGCCTGGTAATTTTTCATATGTATATATATAATAATAATATTATGGACAAATGAAAAGACAAATTGAGCCAGAAAACAATGAAACTAAAGGATCCAAAGAAATCATTAAAGTCATGCCACAACACTATTTAGATCTCCCTATTATGGCTTACCAAGGAGATCCAGCGTGTGTGTGTGTGTGTGTGTGTGTGTGTGTGTGTGTGTTGTGTATTGTGTTTGCACACATGCACATACACATGGGTCTCTGTGTATGTTTCTATGTGTGTATTACGCATGCCATACATGTGTGCTTGCGTGCACGTACCTCTAGATGCCAGAAGTTTACATCTGGGATATTCCTCTGTTTTCCATTTTATTTTCAGAAAATATCATTGTATCTCTTGAAACTATAATTATGATTGATCATGAGCCTCCATATGGGTGCTAAGAACTGAACGTGTGTTCCACTCAGGAGCTTTTAACCACAGAGCTATCACTCCAGCCTTTTCTACCTGATTTTTAAGAAAGGGTATCTGGCTTGATTTGCTCACCAATTGTTAGCTCACCAATTTGGTTATCTTGGGTGGATAACAAGCTCCAGAAAACTTCTTGTCTTCCCATCCAAAGAGCTGAAGATACATCCCATTTTTATATTAGTGTGTGCTGGAATCTGATTCAGCTCCTCGTGTTTGTGTGGCTAGCACTTCATGTACTGAGCCATCTTCCAGTCTTCACATTCACTCATTCATTAAGTCTGTCTGATGAAGGAATCACTGTATCTTCTAATAGAATGGGTGACATGAACAACAGAATTAGTACTGAACAGAAAATAGATGATTCTGTGTTGCTGTAAAGCATCACACAATACAGAGCACACTACAGGTGATATATTGCCTAAAATTTGTTCACCTGTATCTTCAATTTATTGTTCCCATTGATGAAAATGTCTCTTAACCCTCCTAACAAAGGATGGAAATGAAGTGGATCAAACCATGCTCAAGTTACTCTGTTCAGTGACTGGCAGATGTCAGGTTCATGATCAACTTCTAAAGAATGTATTTCCAAGATGCAAATATGGTGCTTATGTATGAAATTCTCAAAAAGTAGTAACAAGTGTTTTTCAAAGGATGACTTCCAGGTCTCTTTCTATCCCTACAGTTGCCTGATGTAACAGTCTAGTTTTTGCTTTGTAGTTTTTAACAGGCTCCCAACTAGTGCTTAAACCTATAACGATCTGCAAGATGCTATCGGAATTAAACGTGACTCAACTAACAATATTCAGAAGGAATCAAGAAATCACTGGTATTGCTCAAGATTTAGAGTCTGAGCAGGGACACTGAAAGTCCAGTAAGTATTCCTGTGGCACCTCCTTGGTGAGAAGTGGGCTGTCAGCGTGAAACTGAATCATGAGCAGGTGGTTTTCGTCACTCTTTCCCTTTCAAGTAAGGGAGCACACAGCCTTGCATTTGATGCTTTAGAGCCAGGACTGTCTTTATGGATGAGAAGTGAGGCAGCAAGAGTCCTGCCTGACAGGCAAGCAGAGAACACTCTCTCCCGGATGCAAAGGTCATTAAGACTTAATGACCTCCGCAGAGCCCACCCACGTTGAAGAACAAAGAGTCCTGGTTAGCAGAAAGATGAGAACAGAGGAATGGTGTGTGGAGAGCTCCTATATGGAGATGTGATGACCTCATTCCCTGACTTCACACTTTAAACAGAGCAAGTCCCTGGATAGTTGAGGAGTAGGTAACACTCAGTGATTTCACTGACACTGTGGAAAATGAAAGCCTTTGAAATAGGTCCTTTTCATCTTCTTAGAGTGCCCAATCCTAAAAAGACATGACAACATAAAAGATTAAATAAACAGCAAAAGAACCTCTCACAACATACACAGGCCTACCACACCATGCATATATATACACACATATCTATAACCTTACCATACATGTAAACATGTAATGCACATACAAATAAATAAAGATATACCATACACACACACTTATACTACCACCACAACCACTATCACATCAATTACAAACATATATAAACAGGTAGTATATACACATATACATCAACACATGCCACACACAAGCACATATGTACCCACAAACATATATAAACACATAACACACATACAACACAATGCTCCACACATACATAAATACACAAACACCCCATACCACACATACATACTGTATACATGCGTAAACATACAACACGCATACATACATTCCATCCATATATCACAATAGATACATAAACATGCTAGATACAGACACACCACACAACCCATACACCCCCACACATACATTACATATACACACAATACCATGCCCTAACACATATAAACAAACAAATACCACACACACATAGATAGGCACTCATCTCACACACACACACAGACACACACACACAATATTATGAGCACACATTTTTATTTTCATTTCTTTCTTTTTGATATCTAAGCACCTGAACTGATTTTTCCTTGGGTTATATAGAACTTTGATGGCAATGACTAATGACTAATTTTTTAAGGAAAATTAGTAAGAGTGTGAGTGAAATTTTCCAGGACAAAAGAGAAATTCTGCTTAGCTCTACCCTGTCGTTTGGATGTGCCTGGTTCCTTTCTATCCTGTACTATAATAATTCTTAAGGTGGAAGTGTGAGACCTGCCACATTAGCACCTCCTTAGGCCTAATGTTATAAAGCCATATTCTTGGGATTCATCCCAGACTTCCTGAGTCAGAAACCTGGATATAGACCCAGTAACACATGTTTAATAAGACCTCCAGCAGACTCAAGTACTCAAGCTTTCAAACAACTGGACTGTTCAGTTGTCTGGAATTTCTCATAAATATATTTCAATATTATTACAGAAGACAAGAGACTAATGCAAACTCAAGAAGCCACAAAATTGTTAAAGTCATGGAGGAGCCCCACTCCAATCACCCTTCAAGAAGGAATCCCCTGTTCAGTTGCAAGCAATGCAGTTAGCTGATAATGCCCTCAGTGCCTTTGGTAGCACTTGCTTTCACTGGCCATCTGTTCTAGCAAGTCTATGTAGAAAGGGTTCTAGGACCTGGTAATTTCTATCTAAGTGAGATCTCTGTAATGATCATTCCTAAGGAGCTTGCTACCAGATCAGCAGAGCCTTTGTCAGACCAGAACTGGAGTTTTATTATAGACCTTTCTTTCTTCCATCATGTCATTTGAAGGTGTCACATTTGAAATCTGAAGGTTTTTACTGCCCATATCCCTTCATTTTATTCCCCCCAACCCCAACTTGCCTTCTGAGAATACACTGGAACTCACACATGTTTTTAGCACTAGCTTCCAAAGAATTCCACCAGACCAATTGCATTTGTTTCCCCAATGACATCGGTTATTGCCACCCCAGGATAATTGACAACAGCAACTTCAGGAAGGAATGGGTTAAATTGACTCACAGTTTGAGGGTTCAGTCTTCTGTGGTAGGGCAAGGCCCAGTCCCGAGAGCAACTGCAGCTCTTGGAGGCAGGAACATGGGCATCTATCTCATCAAGCCTCATCTGCAATTAGGAAGGTGAGAGAGATGAAAGCTGACTCTCAGATGACATCCATTTTGAAATTCACCCAGGACCGTGGGGTGCTGCCACCACAATTCATAAGCTTTATGAGTTAAACATATCTGAAAACATCCTAATGTACATGCACAGAGGTATGTTTTTCGGGTGATTCCAAATCCATCGATGGACAATAAAGAGTAACCACCACAAAACCTAAAGTTTCTCTTCCCAACATGTTAAGTGTCCTTGCAGAGAACTCAGAACTTTAACATTTTCCAAACTACCTCAGCAGCTTTCATTAGTAAACCAGATTATTCAGGTACTGTCAGGCATAGGCTCCTTCTCTTGGCTTGGGCCTCAGGTTAGATCAGTCATTGGTTGGACAATATCACAAGTTCTGAGTCACAATTGTCCCAGCACATCTTGCAAGCAGGATAGGTGTAGATGCACAGTTTTGTGTCTGGTTTGGTTGTCCCGGTCCCACAACTGGGTTACGGAAGATGGCCAGTTCAGGTTCTATATCCTCCATTAGTAAGAGTCCCCACTAGCATTACAGTCATAGCTTCCAGGAAGTTTCCACTGGACTAGGTTTCCACATCACCTAGTAAATACCACCTTTTGTTGTTGTCTCTCCATGTACTCTCTTCCTCAATCCCTCCCTCCCAGACCTGATCTCTCCTTTTCCCATTCTCACTCACTTCCAGTTTACCAGACACTGCCTGGATGGCAAGGAACCAGAAGCAAATAAGGTAGAACCAAATAAGAAAGACCAAAAAGGAAAAGAAATATTTCTTAACTATATTCTACTATACTCTAGAAGCTGATAACAGCAAATGCAGACACCTATGGCCAAACATTCAACAGAGCTCAGGGAACGCTGTGCAAGAAGGGGCAGAAGGATGATGGTAGGAGCCAGAGGGGTTGAGGACACAAAGAGAACACATTCCAAAGAATCATCTAAGCAGTGCTCATAGGGGCTCACAGAGACTGAACTGGCAACCACAGAGCCTTTATAGGTCAGTGCTAGTGCCTCTGCATATATGGGGTGTTTGTGGTGCTCTTAACAGATTGAGATGATGTGACCCCAACTCTTTTGCCTTAGACCCTTCCCTCCTACTAGGATACCTCTTCCAGCCTTAAAATGAAGTCTTATTGCATCTTATTTTGCTGTGTTCAGTTGATATCAATGGGAAGCCTGTTCTTTTGAAGAGAAGAAGAGGGTCAGTATTCTGGGGAAGAGGGGAGTAGTAAGAGCTTTGGGAAGAGTGGAGGGAGGGGAGCTTTGGCTAGTATGTATTGTATGAGAGAAGAATTAGATACATAAATAAATAAAGATAAATAGATAATAGACAGATCAGCTGAAGGAACAAATGAAAGAAAGGAAGGAAGGAAGGAAGGGAGGGAGGGAGAAGGAAGGGAGGAGGGAGGGGAGGAAGGAAGGAAGGAGGGAGGGAGGGAGGGAGGGGGAGGAGGGGAGGGAGGAGGAAGAAGAAGGAAGGCAGATTATTTTTAGGAAGAGATTGGGATGTTTAGCTGTACTAAAAGCTAAACATACTTGCAGTAGATTAATTTCCCCAAACTATTGACTAATGAGGATGTGAACTTCTAACGAGTATCATCCCCAGTTAGGAAGAATCACAGAATAGACATCTTTACTTGGTGATTGACTGCAGCCTGCAGAAGTTGCATCCCTGCCCCATCTACTTAAGTTGGTTCTATGAGATTAATGAGGTAATAAAACAGTAATTAGGGAAAGATGGAAGGAGATGGATTACAGGGAGTAGAGCACAGGCAAGCTTCACACACATTGCTCACCCTTTGTCTTTTGGGGGAGGATACTCTGTAGTGTCACATTTAACTGTTCATTGACTCCAGTGTTAATTACCTGCCTTGGAAACGCACTACTGGTCAGTATAATTTGAAATTCACACCCTGTGCTTTGATCTGGGAAAGTAATCAAGTGTGATTTTTTTCATGAGTATCAAAAGTAAGAAGAAGCTGAACTTCTTGCCATCTTCATTGCAATAGTTCACCTTTCCACTGTACTAAACCTCACTGATGCATGATATCCAATAGCTAAGACTTTAGTGGAGCTTGGTTGCTATACTTTCCAAAGTATTAGGTGCTGTGGCTCTGAACAAAGAGATTTCTTTTTTTTTTTTCCTTTTTTTTATTACTTTTATTTTTATACCGTCCAGTCATTACCCTCCTCCCAATATGTCTTCCCACAGTTCCTTATCCCATTCCTCCTCCCCCCAGCCTCCAAGATGATATCCCTTTACCCCTCCCTTCACCAGGTCTCCCCATTCCCTGGGGCTTCAAAAATCTGAAGGGTTAGGTGTTTCTTCTCTCACTGAGGCCAGACCAGGCAGTCCTCTGCTTTATATGTGCAGGGGCCTTGGGCTAGCTCCTGTATGCTGCTTGGTTGGCAGCTCAGTGTTTGAGAGATTTCAGCAGTTCAGGTTAGTTGAGACTACTCTCTTCCTATGGGGTCGCCCTCCTCTTCAGCTTCTTCCAGCCTTTCCCCAATTCAGCCATGGAGTCCCCACTTCACTCCATTGGTTGGATGTAAATATCTCCTTCTTTCTCAGTCAGCTGCTTATTGTGTCTCTTAGAGGACAGCCATTGCTAGGCTCCTGTCTGTAAGCACATCGTAGCATCAGTAAACTAAAGACAGACATCTCCAAAAGATTAGAGTCTTAACTCTTATGGAATTAGAAGAGTTCATATTCTTATATGAATAACAATATTTCAGGAATTCCATAAGCTTACCTTAACTTATCCTTGTCCTTAAAAGCTAGCAAGAGTCTAGCAAGAGTGACTTTTGCAACTATTATGGCATGCCAACATGCCAAGTATATGACTGACCTGCTTTCTTTATGTCTTTCTGGATCACAAGTATCAGGCTTGTAATTTTTACTGACTCATTATTAAATTTTGCCTTTATTTTTACATTCATTATATATTTTTTCTGAATAAGAATTTCACCAATTATATATAATTTTCTATATAAAATAATAATATAACTATGTATAATTTATAAATATCACCAATTATATAAAGAATATATGAATTAACTAACAGAATAAATATATTAACTATGCATTAAATATTAAATATATTATTTATATACATTATTGGTTGATATATTATATATGTATATTTTTAAGAGAGAAATGATGCATATTAATGTTTTGAAAAGAAACTGCCAGTTATTAATTTGATATCAAAATATTTACTGTAACTGTAAAATAATTACTAAAAGATATACATAATTAAAGCAAGATGAATTGAGTATTATATATATTGTGTTCTCTATGCTCTTTTTTCTTAAATGAAATACAGAAATGAAGATGTGGAAAATGAACTTTACTCATGAGCTACTCTGTGGCTTCTAATACAGAATAACAGTGACTCAAATTGGGTCAAAATGAGTAGGCAGTCTACTTGGAATTGAATACAGTCAGGCTTCCATCTAAATATTGTCCCACATAAAAACAATCCCCAGAAAGCAGAACCACAAACTATTGCACAATTTGTTTTGTGGACTAATATTTCAACTCACTGTCCTTTAGATATTGTTGGTACAACTGTAAGAGAAGTTTAGTTAAGGCAGAAAGTTATATTCTAGAAGAAGAAGACACAACATTCCAGACACCTGGTTGTTTCAGGTACAGCTGAATCAACCAGAATCCTCCAAACTGTAACAAGGGACACGGGAAATTTAGAATAGGGAATTCAGATTATATAAAGAAAAGTACTAAGGTTTATAGGCCAATGGGAATCCAGAGGATATACTAAATCTGTTACCTTTAAAAATAAGTAAGTTAGGATTTTAAAAAGAAGAACGGAATGTGGACAAAAACAGTGAAACTATATTTTACTCTTCCCTTTCCCATTGGAAAAGAAAGCAGCACATAGGCGAGCAAAGACTAAGACTAGTGCCCTCTTAAAGCTTTGTTATTTCCTTGAGTTATCCACAAGGTAGGTCTTGTTTTACATAGGGCTACTTTGAAAATATAAAGTACAGTAAATGTAGAACTATTTGAATCACCCCAATGACATATTTACTCCTAGATTTCACTTTCAGTTATCACAGGTTTCCCAAGTTACTTAAAATATGATTTTAAAAAACTGATTGTAATTGATCGTGGCACAGATTATGGTATTTTGAAAGTATTGTGTGAAATTTGGGTAAATATAAGGAACCTTAACATCAGCAAATCTTCATGTTGCACTATTTAGATTTTAAAATTACTTAATTTAGGTTTCTTTGAGTCCATTGACATGTAACTGGCTGTACTGTCATTGACTTAACATTCCCATTTTAAATGTGGTTGAGTAAGGGCAGGGGTGGCAGTGGGAAAGGTCACAGAACAATTTGAATTCATCTCACAACCAAATTAGTTCCATGTCTTGAAAAACCCAGCTTTAACACAGATTGGGTTTCTTTGATTTACACAGAAAAAGTATATAAACAGATCAAAATGTTTCTCAAAGAGAAAAAAAAAAATAACTGTCAGGCAGTACATATCTAATTGTAGTACAATAGCATAAGCTAATGTCTATCAACTCAAAACATATTTTAGTAGTTAAGAAAACAAAAATTCAAACCTGGGAACCTCCCAAAATTCCCTCCAAAGAAATGTGCGTGAGCAAACACACCCCTGATTACCACCAGCCAAGAACTATGGAAGATGCTCAATGACAAGGCACAAGGATACATTTTACCATCACAAACCATTGCCTTTCTCCCAAGGTGTTTCAGAAACTCTGAGATATCCATTAATAAAATGTCCATTATGTGCTTTGTCTCGTGTCTTTCTATTCCTCATACAGAAGAAAGTGGGCAGTTGCTGCTTACCACTATGTATTAGGTATGTTCTACCCCTCACAGCCATCATATAGTTTACCAATCAGTATTTACAACTGGTTTGTATGGTCTTGCCAACTTCAAAAACATTTCAAGACATGCACGACCACACTTGGCCCTCCCTAAAAGTAATTTAATATACAATCTTGGCCACTCTTGGCTTTGTTAACCTTCCATTTAAACAAAGAACATAGACAGGACACATGGTTCTGGTTTGTTAAACTGAATCCTATTTTAATGGCTTGTATCCATTGTAAGACCAAAGAAATGCTCTTGTTTTCAATTACTACATTTAAATATATGGATCATGTATCATGGCACCCAACTATATTCATGAATAAGATGAGAATAATGTAATCCATTAAACACAGAACATAACATTTTTACTGAACTGCTCTCATAATTAAGCTCAGATATTATTGTCATCATTAAGGTTAAGTAAACTATGTAATTCTTGTCTTCATTTGGTCATAAAAATGAAAATGAAGTTGTTTTGGTGACATAAAAATCTGACTTATCAAATAAACCTTTTAATTTAATTGGGAATTTTTTATGCTGTTGTGAGTTCTGAACTTTTCTTTCATGGTAAAATAAACACTTTTAGGACATGAGCATTCCATTTGTTCTAATAATTTTCTCAAAATTATAATTGCACCATTTTCCTTCTTCATTTTCCCTCTTCCCACTCCTCCCATGTACCCACCTTGTTCTTTGTCAAATTCATGGTGTCTTTTCTTTCATTGTTCTTACACATATACACACATATATGTATATCTATGTACATACAATCACATATACATACATATACAATCACATCGATGTACATATTCCAAAAAAACCATAAATACAATCCACTCTGTATATTTCTGTATATCTGCAACGTGTGTGTGTGTGGTGTGTGTGTGTGTGTGTGTGTGTGTGTAATTTCAAAGCTGACTATTTGTTATTGGATAGGTAATTAGGGGGCTATTTCATTTGGAAAATTATCCTCCTGTACTCAATAGTCCTTAGTTCCATAAGTCTTTTTTTATAGAGTTGAGGACCAGTGATTGCTTTTTCCCTTTTCTATGTTAGAATTCTACTGATACTGTCATTCAGGTCATGTTTAGGCAGTCATTTTGATAAGAATTTATCTTACTTTCGACAGAGGAATTCTCAAAGATAAGAACGACTAATGAATTGTTCAGTATATGCTAGTCTCTTAATTGATGACAAAATCAAGGCAAAGATTGTGGTCCTGTCACTCTCAGTCTTAGAGGCTTTCCATGCATCCAGGTACTAAGATATTCTACTTCCTAATGATCTTAACATTTGTTACATAAAATATCTTAAGGAAACTCAAATGGTTGAAAAACACTTAATGAAATGTTCAACATCCTTAGCCATCAGAGAAATACAAATCAAAACAACTTTGAGATTCTATCTTACAGCTGTCAGAATAACTAAGATCAGTAACACAAGAGACAGCTCATCCTGGCAAGAATGTGGAGCAAAAGCAATATTCATCTATTGCTTGTGGAATTGCAAACTTATAGAATCACTATAGAAATCAGAAAACAGAAATCAGTCAGTTGCCCAGAAAGATGGTAATAAACTACCACAAGATCCAGCTACATCACTCTTGGGTTTATACCCAAAGGCAACGTCATCTTATAAAGACACTTTCTCAAACTGCTCATTGCTCCCTATCATAATAAGCAGAAATTGGAAACAGCCTAGATCTCCCTCAAGAGAAGATGGATAAAGAATTGTGGTGCCTTATCAATGGAATACTATGTAGTGGTTTTAAAATTGTATCATAAATTCCAGCAAATGGATGAAAGTAGAAAAGATCATCCTGAGTGAGGTAATCTAAAGCAGAAAGACAAATAAGATATATATTTACTCATTTGTGGATATTAGTCATTAAATAAATGATAATCAATCTAGAATCCATAGTGCCAGAGGGTGAAGTCTAGAGAAAGGAACTGTGGGGGGCCTGTGGAACTCCCTGGGAGGGGGAAATAAAACAGACTGGGTACTGAGATAACAGAAAAGGGAGGATCAGGTGGGTAGGGGAAGGAAAGGTAAGGATGGGTGAAAGGATAAAGGGAGAGACAGCTAGAATGAGCGGCATTTGAGAGTGGCATGGAAACTTCCTAAACCATAAGAAGGTAATCCTAATGAAGTCTCTAAGTAATGAGGGAGACAGTTCCAACTCTTGTCACTAAATGAAATTTCCCAGTAGCAAGACTGGATTATGACCAATGAAGTTGTTAGCCAACAGGTCCTATAAAGTTCCCCAAATAATCCATGCTCTCCACAAACTGACATCAAGGAACCACTGCTAAAGAGAACACACACACACACACACACACACACACACCACACACACACTCATGGAATGTGGGGAGGTGAGGCTAGTGCCTACATAGAGGAATTCCCAGAGATAACAATGGCTAGTGAATTAATGAATTATTTGGTGGATGCTATTCTCTTAACTGATGACACAAGCAAGCCAAAGATTGTGGTCCTGTCACTCTCAGTCTGAGAGGTTTTCCATGCATTCTACTTCCTAATGATCTTAGTATTTGTTACATAAAACATTTTAAGATACCTCAAATGGTTGAAAAACACTTAACGAAATGTTTAACTACCTTAGTCATCAGAGAAGTACAAATTCACCCCCATGTTTTAGTGTTTTTTATTGGAAGGCAATCTGCAGGCTACTAAGAGAGAAAGAAAACACGAACTCAGCCCCAAAACCTTTAATCTATAATCTGTTCTGCCTGCAAAATATGCTAAGTCATGATGGCACAAAGCTTGTGGGAGAAACCAACCAATATCTTCTTTGACTTAAGGCCCAATACATGAGATGAAAGCCATATTCCTCACTGGTTCAGTGATCAAGAACAGGAGACGAGACGGTCCAGAGACCTAGGGTAAAACCAAATATGACTGCTTTTCTTTCTTTTCTTTTCTTTTCTTTTCTTTTCTTTTCTTTTCTTTTCTTTTCTTTTTCTCTTTTTTCTTTTCTTTTTTTTAAGTAACAATAAAATAACTCTTAATGATATTTGGCTATACTCATAGATGGATAGCTAATTCAGCCATCATCACAAAAGATTCCTCCTTTACCAGGTGGGAACAAATCCAGAGACCTTAATCCAGACTTTGCAAATAAAGAGAGATCTTTGAACAGTCGCTCTAAAGGGAATATCTTTCTCTATTAAATCCTATCGTCAGAGCTCAAGCAATCCAGCAGAAAAGGAGGGAGAAAGATTGTGGGAGTCAGAGGAGACAGAGGACACCAGGAGAACAAGAGCCTTTAAATCACTGAGGGCAGTTCAGATGAATCCAGATACTAAATCAGCAAGAACAGGGCCCACACATGCTTGCACAAGGTCTACCACATATATTATATTCAGTATTCTCACAGATTCCTGACTGTGTGTATGAGTAGGTCTCTGATTCTTGTGCCTTCTCTTGAAAGCTTTTCTGTTTGTTGGTTTGCCTTGTCCAAATTCAATGGGATTTTAAGAAAAACCTTATTGTATTTTATTTGTTATGCTTTGTTGTTATCTTTTAGAAGCCTGTTCTTTTCTAATGAGAGACAAAAAGGGAATGTATCTGGATGGGAGTGATGGTGGGGTGGTTGGAAGAAGTATAAGGACAGAAAAATGGAATCAGGATATGCTTTATAAGAAAATAATCTATTTTAATAAAAGGAAAAAATCTATTGCATAAAACTTCCCAAAGATATGACTACTAAAACCAAAGCATTGTATCACAGAAGCAAAGATGCTTTCTTGTTTTTCTTAATTTCCTTATTCCAACCAATGATAAAATTGTCAAGCTAAAAGTATAATCACGCACAAATAAATATACCACAATGCTCTAAAAACCCATTGCAATAGAGCAGGCTATGAAAAGTAAGGAATCCAATATATGCATGTTTAAGGAAAAATCTTGTAGAACTGGGAAGGAATGGAGCATTGAGAAGAGACAGCTCATTGTCAGACCACATCCTTCTCTTGCATGCAAATAGTGACTGCAGTTAATGAGGAACACCCATCTGTAGTCTCTGCCTTGTACAATGAGGTCCTTGTTTGTCTCTGCAGATAAAGACTGCAGTGGCTGTCTTCAGCATCTTGTCCCTCCTTTTGATTACACTCTCCATCTTTTGTTTATATGACAACTGAATGCAGTGTAGGATCTTTTTCAAAATAGCATCCATACCCAGAGACAATCTAATTATTTCTATCGCCAATGTTCTACAGATACGTGCCTAGCAAGAGAGAGGAAGTAGAATGGTCAGAGCTCAGCTTCCCTTTCCTAGTGTGGTTTTATAAAATTGGCCTTCTGTGTGACAGGATTAGTTATTCGTTCATCCTATAAAAAATTGCCATGTATTAAACAGCTATCTTTCTTTGCAGAGCTCTGGAAGTAGGAGCATGGTATTTACAGTGTAGCCAATTATAAAGCAAAATCAGCTCCACACCCTAGAAGTAGCCATTACTTAATGAAAATAATATTCTATAACCCAGATTATGCTAATATCTGACAAATAAACGTCTGATATTCTGAAATGTTCCTGTTATCATAAAGGAATATGTAGGAGTAACTATTTTGCCTCCAGCTTTGCTCAAAGGCAGCATTTATAAATCATGTTCTTTCATATGTTTCAACTTTTCTTCATAGTTTGTATTAAAAAAAAATTAAAAAGCATCTGGATGATTTTTTAAGATATTGTGCCTTGGCAGATTACACAGTCCTGGGGTATCAATGGAAGAAAGAACTTGTAAAGGATTTGAACTGGGCCACATAGTTGCTGTATCTTGATCTAATTTAATATAGAGGAGCAAAAGCATTCATTAGGATAACATAGTATATAACAAAGGTTTGGGTGTCTGAGTCCAGTCTCAGTCTATTTCAAAGATGTAATTATTGCTTGTTATGTGCTAGATATTGTTGTAATGGCTTTTCTTAATTATTGAATAGTCTTCATATTTATGTATATATACCACCATTCCTTCACTCAACAATTATTTACTGAGAACTCACTACATTTCAAATATGTCCTAAACAGAGCTACTCAGCAGGAAATGCATTAAGACCCTTTGTCCCCACGAGTTTTGAGATGTTCTAGAAAGAAACATATTAGGTAAATTTCACAGAGATTATTATTTTGTAAAACATTGAAAATGTTGTAGGTTTTTAATTTCAAAATTATTTCAAGTTAAAAAGACATTTCCCCATACAATAAATTCTAATTATGGTTTGTGTGGATTTCAGTGGTTGCAGAGTAGATAGGATGAAAAGCAGAGAGAGAAAGAGAGGGACAAGTTCATAGTTTTTGATAGCTTATTCAGAAAGCACAGACTAGAATGACAATGTGATAAAATTCTCAGTGTTAACAAACATTATCACTGTAATTTCTCTCACTGCCTTTCTTCCTCAGTAATGTATGACTGAATTCAATAATCACGAAATCAGGAAAAAAATATCAACTGGTGATTAGTCCAGGAATAATAAACAGTCAAGTTAGAAGACATTAAATTCAAAGAATTACAAGGTGAAATTTATGCTAAACAATTATTTTCTTGAAAGAAATTAGCATATGACAAAAGTTGTTGGAAGCCAGTTAGGGTCCTTAGCTATTCATTACACTAAAATGGTAATTCACAGGGAAACTTCTGGAAGCTATGGCCAAAACCTGTTATTCTTGTCACCTTTAAGGAAATGCATCGAGCTGCCCCAGGAAGAGGACTTTCATTAACTTCTCTCCTCTGCTTTCAGAATCACAAGGAACATTTTTTCCCATTGAAGAAATGTAACCCAGAAGGCACATTACCAAAGATTGTGGGAACTGTAGTTCCTGGGCTCTGTCCAGCGGACGGGGACACACACACACACCACACACACACACACACACACACAAACACACACACTTTGGGGTAGCATAGAGTGGAGTCTGCAGAAGATATCTACCAAAGGAAAGAAAAAGAGACAAGACTGTTTCCTCTCTATGCAGTGTTATGCTAAGTTTAAACTCTCATGTTCATTGACTCTCCACAGTAGTGTATAAATGAACATGAAGAATTTACCTTGCCAGTCCATTTTTCACAAATCTTTTGAACCATCTTTATTTTCAATTAGGGTCCCTGGTGCAGTTATGTTCACAATCTTTGAACTAATATTCTCAAAGGAAATTAGAATTCAATTCACATGGAATGGGATAAGGAAATCACTAAGACTCCACAATAAATGAGTCTGATCCAGCGCCTACACAGACCACTTTGGTCAATAACTTTTTAAAACAACATTCTAGTCTGTTGTTCTAATTATTTAATATTGATGAATATAAATGTCTGTGTGTTGTGTTGTTAAAAGACAGATGTAGAAATCAAGTTTGCTATTCTTGGCTCATCTTCAAACCTATTGGCAGCCTTGTCAGGTTTTATTCATTCTGTCCAAAACTCCCAGAAACATCATTACTTTTCATTAAGCCTCCCCTAAAAATGTAAAGGTACTGAGTGAAAATCCCATTCCTGCAAAGCACTTTAAGATTCTAAAATAGATCTAATTAAACAAAACAAAAGAACTGTCCTCGTTTCTTTGGATCAAACAATATTTTGATGAATAGAAGATTCATCAAACGAGATAGATCTCCCTTTGAACTCTTACAATCATAGAATGATTTCGATATCCATGATATTTCAAGAGTTGTCATGAACTGGGCTTTGGTCGAAATATCTTTTCAAGTAGAAGCAATGCTTTTCCACGACTGGGATATTTCTATCTGGCAATACATTCCCAGACTATCTATGGAAGACTAACTACTGTGATGTGCTTCAGCCATATTGTATTACTATGTATTAGCCAAGAAAAAGAACAAACAATCATTAAAAAGCCTCCCTTCTTTGAAAAAAAAATATCTGTTTTTCTTAAAATTTATGGGTAAGAACCTACCTATCTATTTTGCTTTGTTTACTAATCTGTGTCAGTCTTCAGGGATCGAATGAATTTATTCAGTTAAACTTCTGATTGCTCCTTGCACTTCAGAATAATTTTAGTTAAATAAATTTACTCTCATTCTCACATGGATAAAATATTTATTATCCTTCCTTGATAAAATAACCCAGAAGTCAGAAACTAATGGTTTTATATACCATTAAATTAACCATATATATATATATATGTATACATATGTATGTATGTATTTCTCTTGAATTTAAAGTGGCTTAACAGCTATTTGTATTAATTTTTGAGAATTTCAAACATATGTTAAATACAATATGTTTTTGATCATATTTCTTTCTCATTTTCCCCAAAGTCCTCCTTTATTCTTAATTTACCAATCTGTTCCCTTTATCAAATTTTACTAGAAAATATTCAAAGAACTAAAACCAGAATTTTTTGAAGTAAAATTTTCCCTAACGCAAAGATCTTTCTAGATTTAATTCTACCCTCATCAGAATTTTGTCCTGTAATCAAATCTCAGCAGATGTGTTCTTTCCTTACAGTTAAATCCTCAAAAATCATGATTGCAGGATTAGCATCTGAACATTTATAAGAATCGTAAATTCATGTTTATGTTCTGTTAGGAATCACTATTCCGATTTACCTACAGACTTATTTTCTCTTTTGATTAGTGATATTTCTGAAAATGTCAAGGTCTTCTGTTTTGCAAAGTTCTATACATTTAACTCTTTTAATAAAAAAAGATTTATTTTGATTTTGATTTTGATGTGTTTCTTCTATAAATTTTCATTATGTGAATTTGTATCTTCTAATATAAGAAATAAAATTAGATTTTGAAAATCCTTAAATGAACTGGAAAGGGAATGATATTTTGTTTCTAAATTTGAAATTTGGAATTAAAAACTCAGATTTTTAAAAAATTATATTTTTTATGTTTAAAATAAATTATTTTTCTCTCTTTATACCAATCAAGCATGGCATTGCCATGTAACCCCTCTGTGCTACCACGGTCAGCCATGAGTTACCTTGTGAGTTACATCGTGTAAATCCACCAACTTGTATTTTTCTTTTCCTAAAGCCAACTTACAGAGTTGATTTGATTACATCTACTGAAAATACCCACATAAAGCAGTACATGGAAACTCGACATTTTCTTGGGAAAAGTCCTTCATCCTCAGCATCCCAATCTCTATATCTGCTTCTGAAGTCCAGTGGCTGCCCACTATCAGCCTTTACATTGCATAAGTCAGAAACCTCAAACCATCCACAAATTTTGTTTTGTATCTATGTTAGTGGTACAAATATACCAGGTCCATTCAATGATATACTCTAAATGCATCTAGAATCTTCACAGCAGTGCCAAAGCTTCTCTTGTTCAGGACATGAGGACCTTACACTAACTGTTAGGTATTCTAATTGAATGACATTTAAGCTCAACTTTCTCTAATTCATTGTTCACACTAAACTAAATATGGTCATGCCATTATCTTGGTTAAAATCTCTAGCTATACACTTCTGGGCAAATCCAAATCTTTAACATGGCCCACACCATATGGAAGGCATACTCAAACTGAATTTCCTTTGAATTCCACAAATGTTCTCTCTTTTCCCTTCCTTTCACTAAATTTTATGAGAATCCCTGGATTCCTGTTTTCTTCTTCAATGTAAATTCCATTGACTTAGGGCTTAAATGATCATGAGTATGACCACTTTTTGCTGTCCCAAATGTGCGGTTCACATCCTTATTGTCAAGTAATGTATAGTACAGGGATTACAGAGGAATTACATAGTATTATGTCCAGTTTTTACTTGGATTCTGTGATCCGAATTTAAATGCTAGGCTTGTGATTCAAAGCACTTTTATACAGAAAGTCATTGTGGCAGCCATATCCTAATAATAATAATTGAAACAAAACTGCTGTTCTGAGCCATTTCTTCATTGAGTTATTTATTCCTGAAAGGTGGAGAAAATTTTGCTTTTGCAAAAATATGATTTAGAAAAAAAATCCCCTTCACATTTACATTTTTTAGAGCGCAAAGCAATTATTTCACCATTTAAATTTGAATATCATTATGATTAAATTATAATTTTTATTAACAGCATTCCTGGAAAAATCTATGTGTGTACATATAAACCTAAATGTTCCATTATCACCCTCAGTGTCTGCCAACTTACATGTATACATGCGTGTGCTCCATGTTTGTAGTTTACTCTTTCGGTGATGATCCTGACTTAAACATTTTGAATGTTTTTCATTGGGACCTTGCATTGAGAACTTTATCCTGTGTTTGATCTCATATTCAGATATTTCAGACAAATTTTTCCTTGAGAATGCCATCACTTAACCATATCTACATGTTCTCAGGTCTGGACAGCGGCAATCCTGAATGTGTTGGAAACACCTAAGCCGTGTTTTATGGAACTATTAAAAAGGATTATTCCCCAAGAAGAAAATGAGGCTATTCCTATTTCCTCTCTGGTCCTTTAAATGGGTGTACTCTGTTCCTCATAGGATGACAGAATGAAGAGCCAGATCATCCTGGACAAATCAACAAAAGACAATCAATCCTAAGCTATCAGGTATAAGGAAAACCAGCCTAATGTGTGTAAATCAACTAGGATTCTGCAGTCAGCCAGGTTTCACAATGAGATACAAGAACATTGCCTACGGGTCACCACTTCAGCCTGGCTTACCTGGACAGTAACGAAAGCTACTGCCAGTAAGAGCTGAGTACAGTCTCTGAATGGTGAGCAGATGGCTTAGCTCAGACCTCTGTGTTCTTGGGTTCATGTTCAGAGCTGTCAGCTATCATTATCACCTTTGATGAGCGTTTCTGAAGAAAAGCCAAGAAAATGATAAGTCTGGAGATTAAAAATTATGCCTTGCATCGTTGGTTTTACTAAAACAGAGCACGGAAGGAAAGGAATCTTGTTCTGTTATTTGATCCCATTGGGGAAGTCTGATTTCCAGTATTCTGTTTCTTTCTCATGAAACTGGGAGTCAAAAGTTCAAAGGAGCACTAGAGGGGAGTGCAAAATATTTGCAAATCCTTTTTGCTCTGTCATTTCCCTTTCTATTTCAGACAGGGAAAGGCAACATTTTTAAAATCTGTATTAAATCAAAGACTTTGAAGGATGTTTTCATTAAGGAAACTTTTGAACAGCTGAATTTTGTTTGGATATGTAGGACTTACTATGAAATAATAAAGTTGGGGAGATAATAAATTATGGTGTAACATGTTAGAGGACCTCCTAATTGCAAGAAAGTGTAGATGAACAGCTGAGTTCTCCTAGCTACTTTAAATATTTAGATTGCTGCCACAAAAATATCAGGTGAGCATTGAAGAGTAATAAACTGGGAAGAGACGAGAAATGAACTTTAAAGACAGAAGAATCTGGAAATTTTGACCTAAGCCTACCAAGCACTAGTGAGAAGTGAGACGGAGATTCAGAAAATACATCAGTGTGTGTGTATGTGTGTGTGTGTGTGTGTGTGTGTGTGTGTCTGTCTGTCTGTCTGTCTGTCTCTTTCTCTCCCTGTGTCTCTGTCTGACTCTCTTTCTGTGTCTCTGTCTCTCCATGCCTCTGTACCTTTCTGTGTCTCTATATCTCTATCTCTGTCTGTCTCTCTCTTTGTCTCTGTCTCTCTATGTCTCTATCTTTTTCTGTCCCTGTCTCTGTCTCTCTGTGTTTCTGTTTTTATTGTCTCTGTATCTTTTTGTGTTTTTATATCTCTCTGCATCTATCCCTCTTTGTATGTCTCTGTCTTTGTCTCTTCTATATCTCTATCTCTCTGTGATTCTCTCTCTCTCTCTCTCTCTCTCTCTCTCTCTCTCTCTCTCTCTCTCTCAGTATATGCTTTTCCATACATGCACGTGCTTGTTTATTTGTGTGTCTCTACAATTCCTATTGAGAATTAGGTCCCATTTGGGGGTAATTAGGTTATAGGATGTCTGCTTTCATTAGAGGAATTAGTGTTCATATAAAAAGGCTTGAGGGAATCTGTTCTGACCTTCTCCCGCCCCATCTTTTAACAAATGAATAAGGACAGAATTGTTGGAGCAGGACATTATGAGGCATAAAGGCATCTGGTGATATCACACATTGCAGATGCCAGAACTATGGGAAAAGTTTACGTGATTTGTATTACCTAATCTGAGGTCTATCTGTTATAGTAACATAAGCAGATTAAAATAGTATAATTTTGTGTCTCTAAACATATTTGACAATATAATATTACCAAATATCAACTACATATTTTCTCAAGTTAGCTACCCATGTCTTTATTATTTGATTCTACAGACATTTCACACAAATATTTATTAAGCCACATTCACTGTTAAGCTCTTTAAAATCATTACATTATTTATGTCATTGACTCTGTAGTTTGATGACTTTAGCATATGTTTTCAGAGGTGCAAGGAGAAAACCATCAACAACATGGAAAATTATATAAAAATTGTATATATTTTGTATATTCTTTTAAGTTCTTAAGCCATTCTTAATGACTGAATCAGTGAAAGATGAGCAAATGAAGTAGTGTTGGAAGTATTGGTATCATCCCACATAAATTCAAGCAGTTGACTCAACAAAAGATGAGGGTACTTTTGCCATTAAAGTAAACCAACACCTTATCAATATGCAAACACAGAAAGGAAGACACACCAAAGAATTTCTCTTCACCAAAAAATACCCAGAGCTGAGCATTCCAGGAAAGGATCCATTCATGCAGACTCACAGCTCAATCAGAATGATAGTCTAGAAAGAAATGCAACTTTTTATAATCAATTGATTTTGCTTAAGATCCCAGAAGCGTGTATTAAAGAAAGGACAATACCTTTAATAAATGGTGCTAGACAACTGGATATCTACACACAAAAGGATAAAATTGGAGCTCCATTTCCTGTCATATAAAAGAGACAATTTAAAAATATTAAAGTCTTAAATGTACAATCTGAAGCCAGTAATACTAAAAGAAAACATGGGGAAAACCACCATGGTATTTCTGTGGGCTTCTAAATTAAGACCTAAAATGTAGACAAGAACAAAAATAGAAATGAAGAATGACATCAACTCAGGAGCTTCTTCCCAGTGAAAAACCCAACAACTTACTGAAGAACTGTAGGAGGAGCTAAGGTGGGAGGAGTCAGGAGAGGAAGAGGAAAAGGAAGAGGAGGAGTTAGGAGAGGAAGAGAAAAAAGGAAAGGAGAAGCGAGAGAGAGAGAGCAGAGATGTAGGAGCGATGGAGACGGATGTTCAGGTGTCTGTAGCAGACAAAGGTAGTTGGTATACCTACTGGTATTGGGTTGGTGGTTGGGTATTGGGTTACACTTCTGATTGTATGGGTATCTTGTTACTGATCATTGCCAAATATATAAGCTTTGATTAATCTATAAGAATTAGAGTCTCATTCTCTTACTGGGCCCACATGGGTGGCAGAATGGTCTGGGCCATGCCCTGCCTTGCAGAGACAGTGTGGAAGATTGGCAGAGCCATCCCTCACGCTGGCATCTAATGGGTGGCAGGGCTGGTGTTTCTGGGGGCTGGTTCTAGCAGCAGCATGCATGTGGTCTCCGGCCGAGAAACATGACAGATGAGCTAGGCAGAGTGGCTGCAGCTTAGATAGTCTGCCTGAGCCAGAGGCTGATTTTAAATAATTCCTACAACAAAGAACAGCTTATGAAAAAAAAAAAATGTATCTAATTTCCATACTTATAAGGGTGTAATGGCCTGAAATCAATAATAATCAATAATCAATAATAAAACAACTAACCTAAATTTAAAAATGAGCACATTTTAGTGAACTTGAACAAACACTTCTCCAATGAAAGCATAAAAATAGACAAAAAGAAAATGAAAAATTCTCAATGTAAATAAATAAAACTATTTATGAGTGACATTTTCATGGAAACCATCAAGAGGTGTCACCTTCCACCTGGGAGAATTGCTGTTAAGGAAAAAATAGGAAAAGAAAGAAATCTCTGAGACCTGTTGATGGGGATTCAAATTAATACAATGATCAAGGAGCAGTGTAAATGATCCTTTAAAAGCAAATTGGAAGAGTGTAGGAGGAGGGAGTTCATAGAAATTCTCTTCATAAGATACAGAATTTCCAGGTTATTTCTAGAAAACATTTGGAGGATATAGTCACTAGCAATAGTGAAGATTTGCAATTGCTAACGAATAAGTTTTATATGGTTTTTAAACATAAAGTATATAAGATTACATCTGAACTTAGTTCATTTATAATCCATGAGTATATCAAAATACTACATTAAGTACCAATAATACATATAATTGTATTTTTCACTTAAAAATTAAATAAACAAAAAAAACATCATAAATAAATTTTTATTTCCTTCATATTGACAAAATTTGGGGATCATGTTAACTGAAAATGTCCCTGAAATTATAAGAAAACAAGTTTCTTATATGGTGCTAAGGGATTTCTATAAATTTGGGGACACAATTCTAGCTGTCTAATAAAATATTAATGTGCATAGCATGTGGGATAGCATTCTATTTCTGGGAAATTTGTTTTCAGAAAAGAAACTCAAAGTATATATAGTGATAATCTCTTTACATGAATTTGATCTATCATGTCTTGGGATACATATACATAACTGTGGGTCCCTGTTGTAGTTTTCTGTCTATTACTGTGATAAAATCTATGATCAGAAGCAACATCAGAAGGAATGAATTATTTGGCTTACACATCCCAATCATAGTTCATTATTAGGGAAAACCACAGAAGGAATTTGAGGCAGGAAACTTAAAAGAGTGACCACGAAGGAAATCAGCTTACTGGTTTATCCATTGCAGCTAGCACAGCATGTTTTGTTATTTAGTCTAGAACTACATGTCCAGGGGAGGCAACTCTCCACAGTTGATTGAGCTTCACCTATCAATCATCAAAAAAAAATGTTCCAGAGAATCACATTAGAAGTTAATCTAATGGAGGAACTTTCTAAATTGAGGTTCCCTCTTCCTAGATGATTCTAGCCTGTGTCAAGTTGACAAAGAACTAGCCTACACAGTCTTTTGGGACCATTTGTATTTCCATAGAGAGGCATGCTTCATAATGGATGCTCCTTCAAGTTAGAATAAGAAGACTATAAGGAAACATAACAATGACAACAGATAAATTGGGAGAATCTCTGCTTTATTTATGTACTGGAATTGTTAGTGAGAATATGGATGAGAATAAGAAATTGTACAGGGTATTCATAAGGACTGTTATATCCTGCTCTTCAATCCAGGCCATTGATGAAGCAAGGTATACAATGGCACAACAAATTGTATAAAATGATGTCCTCGGCCATTTTGAAAATTTTTAGATGTAGGAAATGTAGAAGACAGTACAAGATAAACATTACAGTGATTTGATGGAGAAGTACTCATAATTCAATACAAGTAAATCTCATCAATACTTAGCAATTTTTTGAGACATACAACAAAAGCAAATCCACATAGTCTTCAAAATAAGCACTAAATCTTCATGATAAAGCACACAGTGAATTAGATTCTGTGAATTGATTCATCCTATAACTGAGTTCAGGGAAAAAAGACAGATATGGATGTACTTCAGGAAATGAAAATGCACATCAAATGTCATATTAACAAATGAAGTGAGCAAGTACATTGAGATTGATTCATGACTTTATAGCCAATACGAACAGAAGATGAACTTTATTGTGAGATCAAGACATTATTCCAGTGAAGTGAAATTTTCGGCGTGCATGTGCAAAATCGTTGACTTTAGGAAGCAGACTGTATTGTTGTAAAACTGTGGAGATCTTGTGTTTGGAGAGAGACAATAGGACTAAGTCGACAGAATTCATAGTACTTTCAAAGCTATGTTCATCTCATATCTTCATTTTGAAAAGGGATAGCAGACAACTTTTCTGGTAAAATGGCTAGTTTTCTGATCGCTCTGTGACTCATGCTGTTGACAGAAGCCGATCGTTGTGATAGATGTTTTGCATAGTACTGACTCATGTTTACATATTTGAATCTGGTACTGCTGGGATCCTGTTACAGAGAAGATTGGAATCACTCCAAAGAAGTACTTCTAAACAGGTCTTACATCCCCACTGTCCTATTACACATCTTTCCCCGCTAACCTTTCGATGGTGGCTAGAGGGGTAAAAGCATTTGAGAACCTTTATTAAGTAGTTTTAAAAATCTAGCTACACTTAGATAATAATCAGAACAAATCCATGTGTATCCTACAAAGAGGACATAAAAGCTCATAAACAGGTCAAATCCAGCGTTACCTTTATCCCGCACTTGAGGAGCAGGGGAAAAGCTTCTGAGTAACCCTAAAGAGTTGTTCAAAAAAAAAACAAAAAACAAAAACAAAAAAAAAAAAAAAAAAAAAAAAAAAAAGTGTCGAAAATAAATAAAAAAAAAACTTGTCCCATTATGACTTGACACTTTATTTCACATATATGTTATCAGAGAATGCAAGATGATGTCATTTTCTTTGACAATAGTTTTTCTCAACCTTTCACATGTATTTCAGTTCAAGAAGAGTAGTCCCCAAACAGCACTCACTCCTTCTGGAGTGTTTCCTGAATGTCAGTAACACTTTTCAAGGTGTTTTATGCAAGCTACCATCTCTCAGTTTCTTAGCATATAAGGTATGTATTTTCAGTATTTTATAAATTAGGGAAATTCAAAACTCAAACTTACTAATGACTTAAGAAAGATGTTACTCCTCCCAAAAGGCAGAAATGGTTCTTAGTCTCCTGTATGTTGAGCTGAAAAGCACATTTTTTTTCAGTTTAAAGAAAGAATATTTGAAAATGTAGGTATCTACGACTTTTTCTTTTTTAGAGTATTCCCATTTTCCTGTTTGAACTGATAACTTGATATAGTCCAGGGCTAACTGAAAAGCCAGTCTTGATTGTAGAATTTCCCAAATCAGACTAGCCTCAGGGGTATGATCATGAGGGGTTGTCTTAACTGTTAATTGTTAACTGATATAGAAGAGGCTAGTCCACTGTGAGCAGTACCATTTCCTGGACAGTTATTCTGGTGTGCATAATTAAGCTAGATAAGAATGAAACCACGAACAAGCCAGAAAGAAGGCATAGTTTCTGCTTCACATTTCAACTTGTATCTCTATCATGATTTCCTGCAGTGATGTACTATAATTTACACTCTGAAATAAACCCTTTCTTCTTCTGATTTACTTTGTCCTCAGTATTTTCCTACAGCAATGTAATTAAAGTGGAACAACTTCCTTCTCCACTACATGCCGTTTTGACTTTATTTATTTATTTGCCTCACATGGTTCAGACTATAGGCAAGAATTAATTTGTAAAAATTTCACTCAGTTTCAATGAACTAAACACTCCCTGGCTGTGATTTTGGAAGATCTAGTATTTTAAAATGAAATTTTAGGTGCATGTATGTGAAATATAAATAGGCATTAGTAGAATTTGATAAATTTTGTGCTGGCCAATGAGTACAATATGACTGGATATTATGATTCTGCAAAAGGATAAAATATACAGAGCCAAGCTGTTCTTAACATCAACTAGATGTTTTCCCTGAGGTTGACATAGTAACAATCATATCCCTGGCACTTGGCAATATAAAAAAAAATTAGATAAGATGAACTTAATGAATCAGTGTGGTACAATCCAGATTCTGATGTATCACTTCCCTGAGTGCCATTTTTCATAGTAAACTCAAGGGCGACGTTGGGAACCAATACTGTGAGCTTTCTCTGCCTTTAATTAATTGTAAAACTTTAGTACTGCTGTGTGAGTGCTTCATATTATAGCTGTTTAAATACCCAATTCTTGCTTTTTTTTTTGGTCTCTTCTGTATCATGAATGAAGTTTCTCTATATAAGATACAATGATCATTGTTTTTTATGTAAATTTATATTTTAACTAACTTTTTAAATGTAAAAAAAGATTAATTGATCTCTCCCCAAATCGCAGACTCTGTCTACATTTTTCCAGAACATCCCATACCTCTTCAATCCACTCTACCTCTCTTCAGTGAACTGAAGTAGGGTGGAAATGTTCATAAACGATGATAAATATTGAAAACACAAGCAAGTTTTTTCATGTAGTTTTGATTACTTTTACAGACTGCTCAGTGCTCCTTTTAAGCATGTCTGGATTTCCTAAAGGTCCCAGAGCTTCTGCTAATTGTGTACAAAGTTATATCTAAGCACAAAAGCTTCTCTACTCAGTTTATGTGTATGAAAATGAATACAATTCAAATCCTATGTTTTATTTCTTGCTTTCTCATTCTCTTATATGCTCATTGACCAACATTTTACATTTTAAATATCTATGATCCATTCAGATACCAAAAGGAAGATACTGCCTTGAATAGATTTCTATAGATACTCTATTTATATATACCTACATATATGACTATAGTTTTAATTTATGGCTTATGACCAAGTTCTCCTATATATTTTAGTTTGATCTCAATATGTTATAAACTCAATCTATGGAGCACTTCCAGTCACAATTTCCTATATTTTTCCTTTCTTAAGTTCAGAAATGTAGGTCTAGTCTAGCATCTTTTCAGATGGTCTTCATACTCATTTTCTTTCCAAATGCTAGGTATTATATACACATGTGAGTGTCCCCTGAAACATAAATACACAGAAAGAATTTTTCTTTGAAAATTTCTAAGTGAAAAAAATACCAGAAACAGAAAATTTACTTTGCTGTATGGCTGTGCAGTTTTACCATTTCCTTGAAGTGCCTATAAATACACAAACAAACAAATAGATTCACTAGGTTTTCTAGTGGAGTGATACAGAGAACAGAGAAGTGTTATACGACCTTTCTCTGCATCAAATGTCTCACCCTTATGAATACAAAAAATAAAAATAGTGCTGGACAGAGGGAATCATTTTCAGAAGACAGAGTATGCTGCAAAATGTTGATTACAAACCTGCTATTTGCTCTGACTTCATCCTGAAGAATGTAACTCCATTATATCCTTATCAACCTGATGTTTGCTATGAACTAATCATTAAGATGTGACTCTGTTTGCTTCTGTCCAGAAAAGACAGATGATAGTATTAACTCAAAACAAATAAAGCCTAACTTGTTTATGTGGTCCTGGTGAACAATTCTGCATTGTTGACCACAGAAAGTAATTCCAGCATATTCCTAAAGCCACTAGTTGATTGAGATTAGATCTTCTCTGCATTTCCTGCTGCCCAGTGAGTTAAAATAAGATTCTTGTATGCCTAGTAGATGAAGACTCATGAGGGCAAATCAAGTCATATATGTAGGCAAATGAAGCCAGATGAAGAAATGTGGGTTTATAGATTTTGGTTAAAAGAAAGAGGAATTTCCTGAATGAGAAGTTCCTTTCTTGGAAGAAGCTCACTGATTTCAGGAAACAATGACACGTTGTCTAATTTGCGTATCTGTATGTAGTCAAGCTTCATATTTATGACTTTAATCATATTTCTAACTTTAATTAGTGACTGCTTGAATTTTCATCTGAGTATTTGTTGTTCCATAGAATCTAGATTACAGTAGTACTTTCAAGAGTTATAAATTGAAAGTTATGTACTATTTTCTTCCCAGCAGCCTTGGTGTATACAGGAATTAAGGATTATTATTGTTATTTTTTTGGACCGACATAGTAGCTCATGCCCTTAATCCCAGAACTTGGGAGGCAGAGACAGGTGGATCTTTGAGGTTGAGGCCAGACTGGTCTACAGAGGAGTTCCAGGACAGCTAAGGGTACATAGGAAAAAAAATTGTCTTGAAAAACAAAACAAAAGGAAACACAGAATTTTTTGCCATAAGAAAAATTAACATCATGGCAGCATTGTATAAGTCTCACAGATGCTTTGATGTTCAGAAATAAAATGTAAATAATAGATCACTGAGAATGAAAAGATGACCAATATAAAACAAAGGTAGATACCCTGATTAAAACAAACAAAAAACAAACAAACAAAAAAAAAAAAACAAAGACACTGTGTTCAGGGATTGTTTTTTCTCGTGAGAGTAATTGATTTAGTCAACATCTGGTTAAGGGTATAAACTATAATCATAACATAATTAAATATTTCTGATGTTTTGTTGGAGGGCCTTGGCAAAGTGCAGTAGTCAGGCTACTAAGGTATTGTGTACTTACTTGAAGATAACCCACTATAAGTACAAAGTACATTGACTTACCCTGCACTCTTGTTTTATAAGGTGATCCCAAAGATACTATCAGCTTCCTAAGCTCATAAAAAGCTCTGCCTGAATCCTACTCGCTCAAACTCCCTGACACTCTCTTGATTGGGGGCAGAGGGTGAATTGGACATCAAAGAGTTGCCAAAGGCCTTTTTTGCTGTGGAAAGCTGAGGACCTTGGTGATTCTTTGATCTCCATGATCTCTGCTTGCTCTCAAACCACCCCCTATTTTGCCCTCACAAATACCTCACAGTCAGCTTCTCCCACAAGACCCCACCCTGAAACTATGTTCTTCTCAGCTTCTCTGGAAGACCCCCAGCATTCTGATCCCCATTAAGAAACAAAAACTAAACGAGAGTACAAATGGTCATTCTTCTAATATGGACAGGCTGCTGTTACAGCCTGATGCTCTCTGGTATGAATAAAAGCAATCCTGCCTGGTACCTTTCAGAGCTCATTAAATATAAAACAATTTTATCCTCTGTGTTGCACACAGAATCGAGTTCTAATGATAGTGTTATCTCCAGCCTGTCTCTTTGAGAACCTGCAGGGAAAAGGGTCAGAGAACCTAATTTGAAGCTTAAAACCTTTGTGATATATAAAACTCTTGAAAAACAAATTTGAAAAATTAAAATGCAATTCTGTTACAAATGAATCCATTCTGACGACAGCAATTTATTGTGTTGGGTGTAAAAGCAGATAGATGGGGGTTGTTTTTTTCTAAAAGAAAAAAAAATCTACAAAATTGATTTCAACTATGATTCAGTGTTACACTCTTCCATCCAAGAAGGAAACATACATGCAGGAAATTAACTTCAATTTCATCAAGATTCCATGAAAAAGGATAGTCTTGCATGTATGTGATATTTTGAATACTACTTTAATAAAAAGAGAATGATCACCGGCTTTGATGTCTTAGACTTTTGACTGCCTGGAGAAATAGAACTGGACCTAATGACCTTCTGGGACTCTTCTCTGTATGGGAAGGTCAGTCAGGTCCTGTGTGAGCAGATGGCAGCCACACTACAGTGAGATCTGAGGAAAGCTAATACATAAAACATCTACATCTGTAGAGATACATCATCATTACATTTTGCCAGATATGGGAAGTGGGTAAGTTCAGTTGTAGTTCCTGAGTTACCTCTTGATACTTTCTATGAGGCAAGTCTAGGATCAGTATAATGACAGGTGTAAAGAAGAAAGTTAGAATAATAAAAGTGATTCCCAAATCATCTTTACAGTTGAAATTTTGTCTTCTGTCCTTTTCTATAGCAGATGACATTCAACAAGTTCATAGAAAGGTCATAGATGGCAAAAATGTTCTTCCTGATCACTTTACAGAGAAACTGGAAAAAGATAAATGGAGCATTCATAACTTGGCATGGTTTCTTACTGACTGGACTTCTTAAATATGGTAAGAGTTGTTTTGACTATAAAGCTTTTACTTTTCTCCTTCTCAACTGTGAACCTTCCTTTCAGATAAATCTTTACCAATAGTCTTTCTTCTGTGAGTTGGTATATTTTTATCCACCCACAGTCCCAGTAGTCTCACTTTGAAACAAGAAACGTCTATTGCTTTCCCTCAGCATCGACAGTGCCCCTGTCTTAATGCTTAGAACTTAGGTAGAACATTGCAGTTTTCCAAACAATGACTGTTGGCTTTCCTTTGTTGAATTGAATAAATGCTAAGATGGTGTCCACTTGCCTTTTGTGAGTCAGAAGCAGACCAAATAGGACATAGAAGAAAAAAACTTGTGTCCTCAGTATTGAAAGGTTGGCTCAGAAGGAATGCAGTGATGAGTTTGCTTTGTCTGAAAATTGGGAAGTCTTAGTTAAATCCATGAGTCTTCATCACAGATATGCTTTTAGGATTTGAAAAGCTAGATAGAAAATAATTTAGATATCATTTGCAGTAACCTGTGATTCTCAGTTTTGAAAATACAAGCCAATATTTCCTAAAGGTCAAAATAAGACTAGATATTATCCCTGATTGGCAATTATAAAACTGACTTTCTTTGAGCCACATTAAATGTTATCATACCTACTTCATGTCACTTCATCAGTCACAAGCTTTCAATTTCCCAAGATGGACTAATTTATTAACTCTTCTATAACTCAGTCAAAGGATGTTTTGGATCCTTTAACATATCAGATCATTACCATAATGTCTGTACAACTACAATTTTCACATGACAAAAACTCTGATTAAGGACAGTTAGAATTGGCTTTTTTGTTAACTTCCTGGTAGGTACATTATTATAATAACTTATTTATCCAATCTAGACTTTATTTCTCTTATTTTTTTGTGAGCTACCAAGCCAATCACACTACAAGATAGCAAGAGGCTAAATAATGAAAATATAAGAGACAAAAGAAGATGAGTGTCTGAGCTAGGTTTTCATTGCTGTGAAGAGACACAAAGACCAAAGCAACTCTTTGAAACCATTTAGTTGGGGCTGGCTTAGAGTTTCAGAGGTTCAGTCAATTATTATTATGGTGGGAAGCATGGTAATGTCCAGGCAGACATGGCACTGGAAAATTCTAGAGTCCTACATTGTGATTGAAGGCAGCCAGGGAGAGACTGCCATCCCTAGGAAGCCAGGGGGGAGCTTTAGTGTAGGAGGCTTTAAAGCCTGCCTACATAGTGACCCACTTCCTCCAACAAGGCCATACCTACTCAAATAAGGCCAAACCTCCAACAAGGCCATACCTACTCAAATAAGGCCAAACCTCCTAATAGTGTCACTCCCTATGGCTAAGCATTGAAATACATGAATCTGTGATAGCCAAACATATTCAAACCACTACAAGGAGCTAATGAAGAAGTCTCTAGTAAGAGAGAGGAACTGGAGTCAACTTTGGAGAAATAGAAATGGGTATGCTTAATTGTGGATGAAAAGGATTGAATATGAGGTTTGGATACATGCATGCAGACTGTCTAATGACACAAATTCATTTAGGAGACTAGAAAACATTTTAATATATAAAGATTAAATCTAAAAGTCTAAGATTAACATATATCCGATTTTGTCAATTTAAGAAAATTGTACTTGTGAAAATTACTCAGTCAATATGAGAGTCAGGTTTGCAAATTTTAATAAAAAGACAAACACTGTGGTTAGTTTTCATATGCTGACAGATTACAAATGACAAACATGCCACATTTCTTCATCATATATATGTCAGGCATACTGATTATGGATGCTGATAGAGTACTAATGAGTAGCATTCATTCTTATTCTTGGGTCAAGGAGTCCAGCTCCTCAGGACTGAATGTTCTAGATCCATACATATCCATACATCTGGTAAGATTTGGACGATAGAAGACTTTGACAGAGTATTAGCATCTAAGATATCAACACTATGGTATCATCACACATCTTTCTTGTTTAGTCAATGGCTTCTTTTCCTAACAGTATCTCCTTCAGACAAGACAGTAAATTTTGCAATGGTTTTAGTTCTCATTGGATACACACTATATAGTTTAGTTTATCTACACTAAAAATGTCTACTGTTGTAAGTCTCTGGCTATCTCAACATTCCTTGGTATATTGTTAATCTTTTCCATAATTTTAATTAAATCATTTTATTAAAATTTTATATTCTGTTTATTGTGGACAATTTTACAGCATCTTCGCTCATTCTTATCATTCTAATGGGAATCGAAACCACCAGAGCATGAGAAGTCCAAGCTTTGAGATCTTTAAGACAGTGACATATAAAGGATAATATATACAGATAGGAGAAGGACACCAAATATAGTTTAATTAAAAACTAAACTGGTATCTGATCAGTTTTGAGAGCCCAAAATGTAGGCTGACACACAAGAAGACACCATGATTAAACAAGATGAACCATGAGAAGAAATAATAAAGAACAAATTCAATAATGGTACACATGAATATCTACATTTGTTTTATCAAATGTTTGATAGCCACACCAGCCTTTGTCTTGAAAGAATTAACTAAGGTGGGTATAATTACTAACATCTGTGATTCCAACAGTTGAGAAACAGTGATAGAAGGTTCAAAGGTTGACATTAGCTTAAGTTACATGGTAAGTTCAAGACCAGGTTAGGCTATATCATGAGTATCTCTCAAATCAAAATTATATATATATATTATATGTGTGTGTGTGTGTGTGTGGTTCATTCATGTGTTCATAGACTTAAAATAACAGTAAAGTACATATTTTATAGTATATTTACCTTATGTATCACACACACACATATATATCACAAACACCTACTCACACAAACACAACTCATACACTCATACACACAGACATAGTTTATGTGACACAGGAATTGATATATATATTTCTGCTGAGAATCATGAGGTTAGGATTCAGAGCTTCATTTATTTAGCATTGAAAGGATAAATAAAAGTGATTCTGAAGAGAGGGAAAAATGATTTAGAAGTACAATAAAATATTTTACTACTTATATAGTGATCATCTTGTGCTACACATTCTTCAGGTTTTGTATATATTTATTGTAATACACAGAAACTATAATAAGTGTATAAAATACATTTGTGGTATATAGATAGATAGATAGAGATATATTGATATAGATATGGATATTGCTTTAGGACACAGCTTTGCTATGACTTTAATAAGATTGTTAGCCATTTCTTGATTGATATATTTAAGCACAATGACATTAAAACAAATAGCCCGAAAACACAGTGAACAAAAAAGTAGATATTTTAGAACAAGCTGGCTACAATGCTCTGTCTGTCTGTCTGCCTGTCTGTCTATCTATGTACCTATATATTCCTGTGCC
>JAJTUV010003660.1:0-45225 GCA_021653895.1 Mastomys natalensis | reverse complement strand
CTCCAATAACGCTTGCTTGCTTTGTTAAACTGCTTGCTTGGATAAACCTCCTATGTATCTACATAATGAATACTGAGATAGGGCTTTGCTTTTAAAAGCCTCTTGCACTAAATGCTTGTGGCTACACTTGGGTCCCTGAGTGTAACCCCTGCCACCTAGAATTAAGACTCCAAGGTCGTAAACCATTTCCAAATAGTCATCTCGGGGGCTCCCCTTAACAACTTAATGAGTTTAGTAGCTTATCAGATATTGCTATAGGGGCAACATTAGACTCCCTAGATGTGTTTAAAAAAACCATTTACATATATAACGTTAGGATGTAGTAAAGACTTCTGGGTGGAGGCTCCCCTAACACCTTAATGAGTTTATCAGATATATGCTATAGGGGCAAACTATTAGACTCCCTAGATGTGATCCCAGATCATTCACATATATAACGTTAAGAGGATAAAGGTGGACCTTCCCATTTATTGACTGGCACCCCAATAAAGAGTCCAAAGAGACAGAGATCGAAAGAAAAACACTATATAAGGATAGAGAAAAAAGATTAGAATGTTACATTTGCAACCAAACTGTTGCCAAAAAATAGCTGTCAACCTCCAGGAGTCAGCATAGAGGAAAAGACAAGATTCCCTCTCACCACCTCCGAAAGAATTGATTCTGCTAACCACATAATTGCAGATTTAGAACTTTCAGTACTATGAGCAAATGAATGAACATCTTTCTTTTGAAGCTACCCAGTTCACTATTTTGTTACAGCTGCCCCGGGAAATAAGCACTTTTCTTTCAGCAGGTCTGTGTTTTCTGGTGACAAGCCATTCCATCAGGGAAGGAAGATGTGGTGGAGTCAACTGCCTTGGCTAGGCAACAAGGAAGCAAAGGAACAAGTGGTCAGGGTTCTGATATCTCCTCCCAGGGCTCGTTCCCAACGCAGTACCATCTTTCCAAAAATGCCCCACTCACTATCCATTCCATCACCTCTCAACTGTGCAACAAAGCTCGACATCTCAGCCCTTGGCTGATATTCAAATCACAAACGTAGCACCTTGTAAGTTAATGAAGGCTGGCTCTACATATGCCTTTCCCCCTGTTGTTGCAAACCATGGTGCTCTGAGATTCAAGTTTTCGAAGCACTTAGGAAATGTCTACTGAAGATCCACCTTAAGGATCTCTGACTCAACAGGTCTCCAGTAGAGTCTGAGAATGTAACACTTGTAGCAAATTTCCAGCTGCTGCTGCAGGTGGTTCACACTTACCCATCAGCCTTTGTTGCTGGTAAGCTAGGTGCTTTTGTTTTTCAAGATGAGGCAAACCAAAATGATTAAAAAAATGTGGATTGATGTTAACATGAAACAACTGTAGTGCATGCAAGTCAAATTTTTATTTTTAATATGAACAAATGTAATCCTATATATGTATATAAAAGTTCACCATGTAGTCAGATGTCTGTTGGTGACATCTTCATATAATGAACTTTAGAACAAATCATTTTTCTGGATTACTAAAAACTAGAAAATTAATGAAAAAACTCTTCTTCTTCTCCTTCTTCTCCCTTCTCCTCCTCCTCTTTCTTCCTCCCCCTCCTCTTCTTCTTCCTCCTCTGTTGGCTTCTTCTGGGCTTTGCAACTGTAGAAGGAAATAAGAAAAAGCAACACTTGTATTTCCTTAGAATGCACTCCTGACTTTCTTACTATTTCCCTGTTTGTGTTTCCCTAACAGATCCTTATGTATTAGAGTATTCATGAGTTTGAATAGCTCCCCAATCTGATTCACATCGACCTCACTATCCTTTGCAAAGGCCTGGTTTTCCTTTCTCTGTGACTGCTTCTCAAGAGAAACAAATCTCCTTATGATTATATACCAACTCTATAGATTCCCTAAGCTTCCCAGTTACTTTGCTTTCATCTCTTCAAAATGAGATTTTTATCTCTTTTTTAAAAACATTTTAAGAAATTTAAAAATTAAAATTGAATTAAAAATTTTTAATCTAATTTTATATGAAAAACTAAAGTTAAGGAAATTAAAGATAAAGAAAATTTTAAGCGATTTTCATCTCTTTAAAATTAACAGGTCTAGAAATGGAATGTCATTTGAAATATTAAAATTAAAACTAGGCTGATAATTTACATATGAACCACAGCATGTGATCTTTCTTGAAACATTTTTGCCAGCTGTTATCCGCGGTCTCAAAGGCACAATAAGAACAATATGTGATTTCCATGGCCACATTTCACTGTATGATCCTTTTATTGGTCTCTACTAACCAAGTCTAACAACTTCTCATCTGTAGTAAATAATCTTGTTACAATCTTTTAAAGGACAGGCATCTAGATATCATTGACTCCTGCTTAACTTATGGTTGTTAAAGTGCTTACTTTTATTAATATTTAATAATATAAAAAATTAACAAGTGTTTAGTTTACCAATAATATTTTTAAAAAAGATGCTCTTAGCTACGGGGATATGCTAGGAACTGTTAGTTAGTAAAGGGAGTACCTGCATCCCTAAGGCGAGGGGCCATTTGCAAAGTCTGGGTTATTTTTATACTCTCCATCCAGTTTCCCATTTCAACCTCCTCCTCCTCCTCCCTCTTCTTCCTCCTCCTCCTCCATCTTCCCCCCCCCTTTCCCTTCCTCCTCTTCTTCCCCCTCCCTCCTCCTCCTCTTCTTTCCCCTCCCCCCCTCCCTTCTCTCCTCCTCCCCTCCCTTCTTCTTCCTCCTCCATTTTTCTCCCTCCCCTTTCCATTGCAACCTCTTCCTGAGCATTTTCATGCTCATAGGCCGCTGTCTTAATGTACACGGGTATAGACAGCAGGATATTAGTAGGGGGATGGAAGAAATAAATCGTCCTACATTTCATTTGGTCCTTCCTTAAAATGATGGACAGGAGCACCTGGAAAATATGAATATGTGAGAAAGAGTGTTTTAAGCAAAAACAAATAGTATTTTTAGCAATTCTTCTATGGTCACTAGTGTCTTCAGCCTAAAAAAAAAAAGTCACAGTGACAATTTTTTCCACTTCTCACCTGTAAAAAGGGTCTCAAAATCCCGAGTCTTTTTGTTTATAATTTTTAGGGGACTATCATTAAGTGCTAATTTGTGCCCAAAACAAAACCACCGGCCCCTAGTTTTCAG
The DNA here is from genome assembly GCA_021653895.1 of Mastomys natalensis. Classification (NCBI taxonomy): domain Eukaryota; kingdom Metazoa; phylum Chordata; class Mammalia; order Rodentia; family Muridae; genus Mastomys; species Mastomys natalensis. The sequence goes on along the minus strand of JAJTUV010003660.1, from coordinate 42,091 downwards.
ATTCTCCCATTACTTAACCGTGTTGGGTAAGCGATGAGTATGGAGCATGGCCCGCATTTTAAAAGATGTGTCAACATATGTAAAAGCAGCAGCAAGGATCAAGATCTTCACTACCCCTCTCTCCCTTGGTACCCAGGGATACAGGGGCCCATTTGGCTGGATTCCAGCTATCCTCAGAACCTGGCCTTATCTTCATTCAGCCTTTCCTGCTGACTCTGGGGTTTTGCTCTGTTTCTTGCCTTCCTGCCACTGAGGACCTCCCATTTCCAGTGCACAGAATAACATAAGGCCTGGGGACAAAGGGCAGGGTGGAAGGGGAAAAGGGAGAGGAAAGAAGGTCAAAGGGGAAGGGGAAAGGAGGAGTGTAAGGAGGGAGAAGCAAAGGGAGGGGAGATAGAAGAAGAGGATAAGGGAGAAAGAGGGAAAGGGTGAGGGAGCACAGTGACTTGAGAGGGGACAGGGAATGAGCATGAAGATAAAGGGTAATGCAAGAGGCAGGGTGAAGAAGTGGGGGAGAAAAGGGAAGAGAGGGGACTGGGAAGGGAGGAGAGGGGAGATGGACAGAGGAGAGGAGAAAAAAGTAAGAGGGAGATAGGAAGAGGGATGCATAGAGGAGAGTGAAAGGGAAGAGGGACCAGGGAAAAGTGGAGAGATGGGCAGAGGCAGGAAAGACCTCAGGGAAGCAGGTAATTGGGGGCAGGAGACAGAGAGCAGAGAGAGGGAAGGGGTAAGGGAAGCAGGGAGTGGGAGTAACTGAGAAGGAGGGGTGACAGGCTGGAGAAAGGGAGGTGGGAAGGCAGGGGAGCAGGGTCAGGAAAGGTACACAAAGGCAAACAGCATGGGGAGGGAATCCTAGAAAGGAAAGGCAGTAAAAGGTTAGCACAGAGAACGGAGCAGGGATGGGAAGGTGCACAAAGGTGAGCAGGCAGAGGAGAGGCAGGAAGAGAGGGGGAACTGGGAGGGGGAGGGGACAGGAAAGGCTTACCAGGGAAACCCAGAGGGGGATCCTGGAAAACAAGAGAAGAAAAAAAAAAAGTGAGGGGAGCAGGAGAAGGTAAACAGCAAAAAGGTGAGCTGGAAGGGGGAGGGAGCCAGAGGAAGATAGCACAAAAGGGAGAACCAGGAGGGGGCAGAGAGAGCAGGGAGAGGGAACAGAACAGGGCTGGGGAAGGTGAACAAAGGGAAACAGGGAGGGGGTGGGGATCCTGTAAAGGAAAGGTCCAAAAAACGGGAGCAGGGTGGGGGAGGGGAGCAAGGTGAATTAAGATACAGAAAGGGGAATAGGGAAGCAGAAGGAGAGGAGCAAAGAGAGGAAATGAGGGAGAACGGAAACAGGGAGGAAGAGGGAGGAGCGCCTGAAAATGGGAATAGGGAGGGGGAGGGAGCAGCAAGGGGGAGGGAAGCAGGTAGCGGAAAGGCGGTAAAAGGTAAGCAGGGGAGGGAGCAGAGAAAGAAAAGGCGCCAAACGGGGAACAGGAAGGGGAGGGTTTCAGGGAGAGGTACAAAAGGGGAAGCCTGAAGTGGGAGGAGATCAGGGAGACCAGCGGGGAGCGAGCGGAATGCCCTAGGCGAAAAGTTGAGCAGAGGGGGAAGGGAGAAAGGAGAGCAAAGGGGAAAGGGAGCTGGATGGACTGAAGCTAAGAAAGGCAAGGCGGGAAAAGGGAGCAGAGGAGCAAGAGGAGGGGGATGGGAGGAGAGGAACTAAGGACAAGTTAGAGAGGAGAGGGGATAGGCGTGGACAGGAGAGACAGGAATGGCTCCCAGGAATGACCCCCAACTAAGATGTGGTCTTTACTACAGATGTGGGTAAAGAATACACCCCACATGAGTAAGTACCACAGGTAACTCACAATTACAGGCAGGTATGTTAAAGGGGCAGGAAGCTCCGGTAACCATTTCCACATTCATCTCATCTTCTTCATCCTCTTCTGATTCATCATCCATCAGGTGCCCCAATTCCTCTTCTCGTAGTAGTCGTCCTCGTCGTCGTCATCATCATCATATAAGTCATAGTCTTCATAGTCATCATCGTCATCGTCATCATCATCATCATTTTCATCCTCCCGACCGACAGAGGACACGCTCTTGCTTTGCTTGGCTATCCAGGCCACATCCCTTTCATTCTGCTGCTCATAAATGGCGTCTACAATTAACTGGAACGCCAGAAAACCTGTTTGTGGCAATAATGAAGACCAGCCACTCCAATAAATTTAGACCTATTTCCATCACCTTCACCATCGGAGCCACTGTGAGCTTTGTCTGGCTTCTTGTTATCAGACATGGCACAAAGTCACCAGCGGGAAGCTGCGCTAAGTCAAGACAACTGCAGAGAGTCGCCAGCTAGCAGCTCACTTCTTGGACTTGCTCAGCGCTATGGGGTTTTGACACAATGCATGCTGGGAGAGCAAAGGTGGGGGGTCCTCCCTCCTTTCCTCCGGAAGACTTCTATACTCCGACCCGGTGGGGGGAGGGGATTGGGGTGGGGAGGGTGGAGGGAGGGTGGAGTGAACTCTGGACTACTTTTTTTACGAGGAAGGGTAAAAATCCGGAAGCGATGGATGAGCTAGAGTTGTAGGCAAAACTTGCAAGTTCCTACCCAAGTCTCACAACCCTCCACAAGAACATTAAGCTCATTGGCTGAGGAATGAACATCCGCAGAACACACACATCCAATGAGTGATAAGAATCTTCACACATCTAACGTCTTTGAGAGTCCCGGGTTCTTTTCATTCTCCCATAGCAACAGAACTGTTGTACGGTGTACAGTTTTTACAGCACAGCAGATTCTTTGGTACAGAGATCGTGTGTTTTGCCTAGTCTCCTAGGGACAACTTGTAACAAAAGGGACACAGGCTTTTAACATGAGAAAACATAGCAATATGTTATTAGCAATTTCCAAACTTCACACCTGAAAGATAATGGCCATTTGTGAAGTATTAATGATATTAAAACTGTTCGTGGCCGTCGTTCAGCAAAAGTCATGATGCTGAATATGATGGTCTGCTACTCCAGAGGCACCAGGGCTGCTGCAAGGGATTCGTGGTCCAGTCTCGTCCTTCACCTCCACCAGTTTTGCCACACAAGCCACATAGGGTAGGGTTGTAATAATAGTAGGGGGACACAGAAGGAGAGACTCACAGGTCAAGGGTTTGCAGAAGTCGCAAGAGGGGGAGGTGTGTGACAAAAGTTTGTACAGAAGTAGTCTCCAGGAAATTGTAACAAAAAGGCTTGTCATCATTGCAGTGTGTGCATATGCTGTTTTTTTTTTTTTTTTTTTTTTTTTTTTTTTTTTTTTTTTTTTGGTTTTTTTCAAGACAGGGTTTCTCTGTATAGCCTTGGCTGTCCTGGAACTCACTCTGGAGACCAGGCTGGCCTCGAACTCAGAAATCCGCCTGTCTCTGCTTTTTTTTTTTTTTTTTTTTTTTTTTTTTTTTTTTTGCATATGCTGTTTTTTGACTTTGGTCGGAGGGAGCTCCATTCAAGGAGTCCAGTTTCAAATAAGAGCACCAAAAAAGCCAAAGTCAAATGTACAATTATGGACTATTTTGCTCCCAGTACACAAATGGCCTCAGATTTAAGGATTTGTTTTTACTGTACATATTAATGACATACTATACTATGTTTAGTATGGTACATATATACATGTTTCAAACACATGGTCTAGATTTTGAGCGAGGGCGTGCGCCTGTGTGTGTGTGTTTAGGAGATTCTTGAAACCAGAAAGGGAAACATGACATGGTTAACAAAATCTTTTCTTGTTTGTTGTTTTGTTTTTTGTTGTTGCTTTGTTTTTTTTTGAAACGAGGTTTTCTCAGTACTGCCTTGGCTGTACTGGAACACAAGTTGTTAGACCAAGCGTGCCTCGAACTCAAGCATATCGGCTTGCTCTACCCCTGACCCCCTGTGGGTGTCAAAAAATCTTAAAGAGGGGAAAGAGTGAGAATCTGTAAGACAGGAAAACAGAAGTGGACTAGTGAAGAAATAGGAAGGGGGCTGGAAGGAGGTAAATGGGGGCATTGGGGGTGGAAAGTCAGGGAGGAAGACCAGCATGATTAAAATATGAATGGAAAACTCTTAATGTACTTCATTTCAAACCTAGAAAAAAACAGAGTGGTGGTGGTACACGCCTTTAATGCCAGCACTCAGGAGGCAGAGGCAGGTGGATTTCTGAGCACTAGGGCAACCTGGTCTATAGAGGGAGTTCCAGGACTCCTGAGGCTACACAGATAAAACCTGTCTCTGGGAAAGAAATAATAGTAATAATAATATAATAATTAATAATAATAATAATGTAAAGTGGAATTCAGGAAAACTACTTGGAGTTTCTTGCACTATCTTCTAGGGGGAAAGATCAGAGAAGAGACACTGATGCCAGGGTAATCCTGAAATATTGCTTACCAGACAATCTCTGAGGAGATTAAATATTTGAAGGGAGCTACATCTAAGTTCACTCTTAATTTGTTGTCTATTTTATTTATCTTCATTATGAAATTTATTTCTTTTTTCTTTGGGTAGTTTTAAGCTCAGCTCCTTACAAAGGCATGCATTCCCTTCAAGGCTAGAATTAGTGACTTTTTAAATGTATAAATGCATTTATTATGTTATCAAAAGTGAGGTAAATTTTAAAAATAGAATTTGTCAAGGCAGAGAAGAGTATATCTTTACACATTGCTCCAAACAACGTATCATTTGTGTGCATAATCATTATTAATCATTATTTTTTCACTTTTAAGTGTGGTTACTTACAGTTATTAGTTTCCCTCTAATGCCACAAATGGGAATAAGTTGTTTTTTTTTTTTCCACAATGCATTTTAAAATTTTATTTTCTGTTGCATCTTTTACCAACTGTCAATTAAGTTATACAAGTTTGTGTCTAAAGCCACAGAAACAAAACCTGGCATTAGGGGTGGGCCTGAAGCATGAGTCTCTGTAAACTGACCCCTGGCATTTACCTAGCGCCCAGGGCCTGACAGTGCTGAAGTCTGAAGCCTGACACTGCTGTATTGAGCACAGTGTTTGTAATCACTGGATCTGGCGAGACTTTGGCTTCCCAGGTACCTGCCTGATGACTAAAATGAAGGCTTCAGCCTAGAAATGAGTCAAAACAGGTCCAAAGAGCAAAACAATATGCAGGTGTATCTACTACAAATGGCCTGGCCTTGCAAGAGGACTGCAGCATGACTGTGAATATTATCGTAATATTGTGGCTAGCCTGTTAGCTAAGACTATCACTCTTCTATATTTAGTCTGTTGAGTAGGTTCATTTTTAAAAGTGATTTGGTTTGTATTATTTTGAATTTTTGAGATCATATGTGATTTTGTGTGTGGATTCATTGTGAACAGATATGCATATGGAGGTGTTGCATGCATATGTGTGTGCATGCCTGTGTGTGTGTGTGTGTGTGTGGCGTGTGTGCCTGTGTTGTGTACATATGGAAAACAGCCTCACACAACTTTATACATCATTCCACAGGAGCCGTTACTGTCCTGGAACTTGGAACATTGAGCAGGGTCTGTGGCCCATGAATCCTAATGAGTTTCTGACTACCCTTCAGTGGTAGTACAAAGTTTCCCACCATGCCTAACTTTTTTTAAGGTCCATTTTAGGAAAGTGAACTTCAAATTTCATGCTTGCAAGGGAAGAATAATATTGACTAAGCCTCCTTGCTATCCTTCATTATTGAAGATTTTCTTTATTTATAACTATCATACATTGTATTTTATTGGTCATTTGTTGGTCAGCTGTGCCCCAGGATAAACACCAGGAAAAAAATAAAATAAAAGGGGTACATGGATCAGACTGTGGTATCCGAGAGGAGAAACATTACATCTGTCTAACAGTTTTTGTAGACACCAAAAAGTAGTGTAAGCATGTTCAAAGATCCAGCTCCTTGTGGTATGCTAATTTTGCCAGGATAACAGATGTGTTTGGCATGGACCTCAGTCAGAAAGTCTTCATGTACCCGATTCTACCAGAAAAGGATCCTGACCTGTAATGTCAGAAATGCTAGGGTCAAATGCATGTTTGAGAGCCCTTGATACATACTCTTACTCAGAAGGAAATGATACATACAAAGGTAACAGTGGGATAAGATGAGAAATAAGTCTAGAACACATTATGAGAACTCTATCACCAGGCAAGGAAATTGTTCCAGGCCCAAAGCCCATTTCTATGCTGCTATGTATAATCCTACAGACTATGAGTCTATGAGTTTTGTCACAAATTTATATTGACAGATTTTCACATGATCACTAATGTTACATTCCTAGGATTAAAAAACCACTTATGTGAGTGTGCCTGCATGCATGCCTGCGTGGGTGGACTGGGTGCATGCTTGAATGCCTGTATGTGTTCATGCTGGCGTGCATGCATGCGTGTGTGTGTGTGTGTGTGTGTGTTGTGTGTGTTTTATTACATGGTGTTGGGATCCAGCTGTGGGTTCCTTATCTTCTGTTTCCTCTCTCAGGTGTCAGGCATTGGATGCACACCAGGCTGGAAGGATGAAGCAGAGTCTGGGACTGATGGAGTCTGTAGGATCCCGGTTTCAGTTGGGAGTGAGTACAGGCTGGGGGTGGATGAGGTGAGGGGTGTGGGATGGGGGTGGAGGTGAAGGGGTGGGCAGTGGGGGGTGGAGGAGGAGGTGGAAGTGATGGGGTGAGAGGAGGTGCGCTGTGGGAGAGTGGGGGTAAAAGCTTTCTCCAATGATTTTAATAGAATAGCTCTCAGAGGATCTTAGCTTGTGTGCAGACCTTTTATTGGGTTGGGAGCTTGTACGCATATTACCTTATTTGAGGTGGACAAGGGCTAATAGAAATTTGAGGAGTGGGAAAGTAGTTTTCAGGGCAAATGAAATCATTGGCTGGGAGTTAAAGTACGTCAGTGTCTCATTTGTATGGTGAGGCATTCAGTAATCCCAGGTAGCTTGCTGGGCAGGTCTTACTGGGAACGAGGAATGGTTGGACTTCTAGGTTTGTCAAGGACTACATGACTTTCCCCAGGTAGAGGGTTGTGGGTGGTCTGGCTGGTCCAGACAAGGTCAAGTGAAGGGGAAACCCTGATGAATAAGGAGAGGTCTCGTTTATTTTGTGCCAAGCTCAGAGGAGTTATCGGAGTTATCTGGACGTGGTAGACAGTGAACTTAATTAACAAGTTTTCCTGCGCGCGCATGCGGGGCGCGCACTGGCACGCGCACTCGGGCGCCCCAAGCACTGGAGACAGGAGATATACATGTGATGTCATTCCTCAGGAGCCATATACCTTGTTACTTGAGACATGGTCTCTCACTGGCCTGAATTTCCCAGTGCAGCAACTAAGGGTACACATATAAACACACTTTGCTTTTTCTCTGGATAGATCTCAGGTTGTCATACTTAAAAAGCTACCACTTTATCCACTGATCCATCTCTTTGCGCAAATTATTTTATTGTGTTTTGATCAAGTATGCATTGTGTATGGGTATGTGCTCATGGGTGAGGCTGTCAGGAGAAGTTCAGAAGAGGGGCATCCCTTGGGGCTGGAGCTACAGAGGGTTTCAAGTGACCTGACAGAATTCCTGGTAAGTGATTTTAGGTCCTCTGCTAGAGCTGTCTCTCCAGGCCTGAATTTTACTTTTCTTGTTATAGTGTGTAATCATCCTTAGTGTCACAGATTACTTTTGGTAACGTTTTGCTCTCAACGTTAGTGTTTGTATTTATAGTGGATTTCCATCTGCATTTCTTTTCATGTTATATTTTTTGTCTGTCTTTGCTATCAATATAATGGAGTGTGAGTTGGGAAGCATTTATTTTTTGTTACTACTTTTGGAAGGTTCTGTTTTAAAGATGGTTCTAGCGAACTGTAGAGAAAAGCAGCCAAGCCATCTGGGTTGCTCTTTATAAGATTTTTTTTTGATAGTAGTTCAATCTCTTGTTATAGTGCAGTTTAGGTTTTCTACGTCTTTTTGAGTTGATCTGACACCTTTGTCTGACCAGTATTGGGGTGTATATTTCACAGGTTATATACGCATTGGCATGCAGTCAGTTCAAAGTATTATACTATATTCCTTTAATTCTTTTTCTTCAATCAATTCATGTTTTTGGTGCTGCTGACTAAAGCCAGTGCCTCAGGATGGCCAAACAAGCACTCTTACAAGTACCTGGCTCCCTTTATAGTGATATTGGCCCATTCATAAAGTCAGAGTATTTTATGACCTAATGAGCTCTTAGTAGGTTTTACCTCCCAATATTCCTGCACTGAGGATGAAGTTCACAGTACATGAAATTGGGAGATCATAGTGAAAGCATGCCTCTTTATCAGTCTAGCTAAAGGTTTGTAGCTATTTTTATTTATTTATTTTTTAGTTTTTTATATTCAATTTTATATAAATGACATCACTTCCCTATTGCTTTGCTCACCCTAGCCCCTACCATGTCCCCCTCCAATTCTTTTGTGTCCCTCCCTCACTCTCAAATTGATAACTTCTATTTAGTCCTCTATTATTTCTATTCAGTCCTTCCTCACTCTCTTTCATTTAACTTTTCATATTCTCTTTTGTTCATGTTGTGCTGTATGCACAGTTCTTTTGTTTACATTAATGCATATATTATTGCCTAGATTCTGCATATGAAAGAAAACATGCCATTTTATCCCTTTCTGAGCTGGTGTGAGCTCCCTTAATATTATACATTTTAAGTTCATCATTTTTTCTGAAAAATTTTGACTTCATTTTTCTTTAGAATCTTATATATAATTTTAATTATCCATTCATCTGTTGGCAGAGAACTAGATTGATTCTAGTTCTTTGATTTGGTGAATGAAGCAGCAATAAACCTAGGAATGCAAATGTCTCTATGGTAAGAAAAGGAATTGTCTATGGATGTGCCCAGGAGAGAAATGGCTGGGGTCATATGGCAGTTCTACTCTACACTGCTGAGAACGCTCCAAACACATTCCACAGTGCCTGTATTCATTTGTTTCCCCATCTACAGCTAAAAAAAGGGTTCCCTTCCACCTACATCCTCTCCAACATTTGATTTGAGATATTTTTGTTTGTTTAGATATATTTTGTTTTGTTTGTTTTTATGCTAGTCATTCAGACTGTGGTAAGGTGCAGTACCTGAAAGCAATTTTAATTTGTACTTCCCTAATGTATAGGGATATTGAACACTTTCAAAAATAGTTATTGGCCACTTGCATTTCTTTTTTTTTTTTTTTTTTAAATATCCATTCAGATCACTTGCCCAATGGCTGATTGCCACATATATTTCCTTGATATTTAAATTCCAAAATTTTTTGTAGAGTCTGGATTGTGTCCATTGTCTGAGGTGGAGCTGGTAAAGGTTTTCTCCTGTTTGTGGACTGTCTGTAAGTGCTGCTGATTGTCCTCTTTGCTGTATAGAAGCTTTATTTTATTTAAATCTGATCACTAGGATACTTGTGATGTAGAATATTAACTCCCACATATTGTCCTATTGTCCCCTGACTTCTACATGTGCACATAGCATCTACACACACACACACACACACACACACACAAACACACACACAATCACACACACAAACACACACACAATCACACAGAGGCGGGAGGGAGGGAGGGAGGGAGGGAGGGAGGGAGGGAGGGAGAAAGAGAGAGGGAAGGGGAGGGAGAGAGAGAGGGAAGGGGGAGAGAAAGAGAGAAAGGGGTAGGGAAAGGTGGAGAGGGAGAGGGAGAGGAGGGGCAGAGAGAGGGAGAGGGACAGGGAGAGGGGAGAGGGAGAGAGAGGAGGGAATTTAGAAAACAAAGAAAAAAAATAGAGGTTACTCCTCTGGGGAAGGATTATTTAAATGATATGGCATCACTGGCTAAACAGGAGGAATATACTCAAGAAATTAATTGTACAAACATAATGACTACAGTTAACAATAATACTTCATCCCTGGAAATTGCTAAGAGTAGATTTTAAGATTTTCCAAAATAAAAAGTGAGATTTTTAAGTTAATTAATATGTTAATTAGCTCAATTTGGCCAGTGTATACCCATTTCAAAGTATCATATTATACATGATAAATACATACTTTTATTTTTGTTTGATGATACATTACTTAAAAGGAAATTAAAAGCCTGCAGGTTGAATGGACAGATAATGATTCATTGATGGACACTAAAACTTACGTAGAGAATTCAGATAGAAAATTGGGTTTACATTACCCATGAACAACACTAAAGCTAAAAATAAATCAATTTTCCCACGAGAACATTAAAATTAGTAAAATACTTAGGAATAAATGTATCAAACAATTCAATATACACCCACTAATGAACAGAAATACACTTACTGAATCAGTTGAGAAGTTAATATGTCCTTGCATGGCATTGGACACATATACACAGGGAGATAAACCTATGTTGTGTTTGATTTATGAGAAATATTAAGAAGTAACGAGTGTGCATAGTTAAGAGAAAATGCTAGGAAAAGGGATGAAAGTGAGCACAAGTCGGTGGTGGTGGCGCACGCCTTTAATCCAGCACTTGGGAGGCAGAGACAGGGGATTTCTGAGTTCGAGGCCAGCTGGTCTACAGAGTGAGTTCAGGACAGCCAGGGCTATACAGAGAAACCTGTCTTGAAAAAACAAAAACAACAAACAAAAAAAAAAGAGAGCACAAGAGTAATTTTGAGATATCAGAACTGTTATAAAATTGAGTAGATGTGATATTTGCATGAGTATGTAACTTTAATAAGACTATAATTAAACTGAAATGTCATTAATTTTAACTCAATATCCATGCTAGAATTATCTCTTATGAATGATGATGTTATGAAGCCATGGTATGCATGGTATTCTAAGAGTCAACAGGAGATCTTAGAGGAAAGACAATATTATTCTCAAATACTACCTAGTTCGATGTGCTCATTAGAGTCATGTCCAAGTCCAAGTGCTTAATGTATTCTGTTCTGTCTCACCCATTCATTAGTTGTAGTATTGTGAGTCACGTGTGAGCCAATTAGCTATGATGCAAGCTTATGATACATTTAAGTTGTCAGGGAAAGAATGTGTTAATCTTGCAGAAAAAAAATCATCTGTTGCTATTGAGTATTTTACCTGGGACTTGGGGGGGGAACTATATGGAATTTGGGGTCCCTTTTGGTACATGTACGTATTATTTTCTAGTTCTTGAACAAAGGCAGAAACTGTTAGTTGTGCAAGAAACAATTCAGAATGATTGATTATCCTTTTGGTCTATTTAACATATCATATTCATATCCCACTCCCCCATCTCTCTCTGTGTAGGTGCATGTGTATATGAACCTTCCTGTGTGTATGAAGTTAGAGTTCAGCTCTGGACGTCATCCTTGATCACTTTCTACCATATGTTTTTCTAACAGTCTCTTACTGAACTCAGGGTCTTCCATCTGGCTAACCTGGACAGCCAGCAAGCCCAAAGGATTCTTCTGTCCCCACCTTCCTAATACTGAGATACAAATACTTGTCGCCATGTCTCCATTTAAACATGGGTTCTGCAAATGCAAAGTCAGATCCCTATGTTTACACAGCAAAAGTACCCTTACCTACTGAGTCACCTTGCCTAGCTATCCTTTAGAAAAACAAACTCCCTAATGATGGTTATTTAAGGATTACTGATGTAATCTATCAACACTAATTTATGTGTGAATGTGTTCAGTCTGAGGATTGATATGTATGTTGCAGTTTGCAATGAATGCTAATGTCAAGGTGATTATTATTCTGACATTCTGGTTTCGTGATCACTGGGAAATGCTGTAGCCTGCCTAATTCTATAGCTGTCCTATTGAGAGCCTACGATTGCTTGGACTGCATGTCTGTGTGTGGGTGTTTTTGAAGAGTTTATATTTTATTGAAGAAATTGTATTGATGACCTCCTTTGCTTCAGAGAAACTGTTAGCTCCCCATGGGTAAAGTTTGAAGTAGTTGAGTCACCAGTTACTCATTCATTTCTCTTGTTTGTGTGCCTTAAAATAGCCAGGCATTTGAGTGTGGAAAGCTCTTTGGGCCGTGACATTTTTCAATTGGATTCAATTGATAGACACAGAACAAAATTTGTAATTGAAACCAGAAAGAACATTGAAGCTCTCTCTTTGCAGAAATAAGAGATCAGTCTTATACTGATTTTATTTTAATGCTGTTTCATTTTATTAAAATGAATTAATTTTATTTAATAAATATAGTAAATTTTATAAATGCTTAGAATAGTTTTAATATAACACTAAGTACTCAGATTCCCCTTCTAATTTGACTATTATTACTTGTTGGGATAAACCTGAAACATTTTCAGAGACCTAAAACTTGTCTTTTACATGAAATATCTATATAAGTAACTATTAAATTTTCCTCTTAATATACAAAGCCAATTCAAGTATTCATGCTGTATCAGTAAGGTGCCTAAATTGCCAAAATAATTTTGTTATTCAAGCCTATTGTAAATTGTCCTTTTATTATTAAAAAGTATCTTTCTTTACAAATTTTAGGGGAATTTATATTTTTATAAGTCATATCACAAGAAATCTCAAGATAAAAGTTTGAAGTATCTATTGGAGGTCAGGAACAAAATTGATAAAAAACATTTTTATGTAAATATAATTAGGAATCATGTTCTTATTTAGGGAGAACTCCACAGTTAGCTTTTGTTCTTTTGGGTTTTTTTTTGTTTGTTTGTTTTGGTTTTCGAGACAAGGTTTCTCTGTGTAGCCCTGGCTGTCCTGGAACTCACTCTGTAGACCAGGCTGGCCTCGAACTCAGAAATCCGCCTGCCTCTGCCTCCCAAGTGCTGGGATTAAAGGCGTGCGCCACCACCGCCCGGCACCCGGCAAACTTTTTTTTTGTTGTTTTTCTTTTTTTTTTTTTTTTTCCCCCCCGGGCTGTGAGATGGGCTCACAGTAAAGGCTGGACTCGAACTCCAGAGAGAAGGCCGCCTTGGACTCCCAAGCTCAGCGAAGACAGCGGTGCGCCACCGCTGGCCGGCTCACAGTTAGCATTTCTTTTTCCTTTAAGCGCAGGTTAACTAACTAACACCTGGGTGGAGAATATCAAAATATGGTATCCAAATGAACACTTGTTATAAATTATGTATATCACATAAATTAAAACTATGTTTTCTTTAGTTATTCTCTTTTCGTGTAAGAGAAATGGTAAAGAATAGATCCTTATTGTTGTTAGAAACATGGATATGTAAAGCTCATCATTTGTACATTTTGTTTGTTTGATGAAAAAAATTAGAAAACTTTTAATTTATTACTCCTGAATTTGGACAGTCATTGTTTGTAGTTTATTGAGGAATAAGAGGGCTTAACTTAGAAAGACTGAGTTGCTTAAGTCATGTCCTTTTCAAGAGCCTGTCTTTATTATTGCTGCCTGTCTGGTTCTTGGTAGATAACCTCTGAACTCCTCAAATATTCTGTCTGATAAGTTTGTTTTTGTATGTTTTAGCCTTTGAACCATTCCAGTTTTATTTGATTGGTTATACTGCTTCTAACAATGGGACAGTTTCTGTCCTGGTGAGGGAACTAGAATCTCAGTCATAAGTGTGCTGCATGTCTCAGGAGTGACGCACAGTAATATTCCTGGACTTCAAGGATCAGATGACTTTCCCTGGCTGGTTATATATCATTTCTAGTAAATTGAGATGTGTGACTTCTCTGGGATACTTGGAAGCTTGAACCCCGTTTCTCTTGCACTTAACTTCATTCATATCTCCTCCTTGGTGATAATGATTTGCCTTTCTTTAATATAATGAATCGTAAGTTTGAGTAGTATGAAAGCTTCCTTGAGGTCTTTGGATTCTTCAGATACATCCCTGAACTTAAGTATCATCTTGATGCTCCTGATCGTGGATCAGAACTGGGGTTTGTCAGAATATCTGTAAGACACTCCTGTGAGATTGTGCCTTCTTGCAGCAAAAGCAAAGCTATGTACACCCACAACATTTCAACAGTAAGATGTGAACAGTTCCAGTACCAGTTGACATCCCAGCATACACAGGGCAAGTCTCACAGGACACCATCTCTAGATGACTAAAAAATGAGCAAATAGCAAGTGCTGAAAGAGGAAGAATTACTGTTTCCCTAGAAACATACATATCCAGGCAACATTGAACAGATTCAGCAGGTTGTATTAAGTATTTATGCATAATATGTATAGATAACAAAAATGGTTAAGGAAGAGGAGGCCATGATTTTGTATGGGACAGAGGGTTGAACATAGGTAGGGTAGGATGCAGTAGGGGGAAGGAAATGGTGTGTGATTATATTTTAAATTTTAAAAATTAAAAATCAGGACAATTTGGTGAGCTCATTGTTGGGAAGTGGAAAAAGAATGATCTGACAATAGTGACAAAGTGTCATGATAAGCTTTTGATGCCTGGATAGTTACTGGGCCACTCACTGTATGAGACAGAAGTTGTTATGTGATCAGTTGATGGAGGTAGAAGTTGCATGATTATGGAATCAATTAAAAATTGATCCTTTGTAGTTGATGATCTGGACACAAAAGGAAATATTGAAAACCGGTCTCAATGTACAAGCTCTTAGGTATTTTTACTGTGATAGGTAAAGCAAAGGGGAGTGTTGGTGTAGATTCTAATACTTCATTTAACTCAAGACTTCACCCAGTCTGATCAGAATTGATATCAAAAGTAAAAATTATATCTGAAAATAGATGACACTCTATGCCCTGTGGTCACCAAGAAGGTACTTCATGTGGTAGGTGGAAGCAAATCAGGAAATGACAGGAGCAAAATGATATGATGTTAAGTAGTTGCTTCCTTTGGAAAATCAAAATCATTAGCTTCCCAAAGAACCCTGAATACAGTTTCCTTGGTTTTAAATATTATAAATCTACTGCTTAACATTGTGATATATGATCTAAACACATCAAATTCTTCCTGAGGGACTAGCCAATTCTTGAAGATTGAATGAAAGACACCGTATAGTTCATTTGCCCTGAAAATAGAAATGAGTTTTTCATCTACTTTAAAAGCTGCCTGGAGATGCTGGAGTTCGCAGTCCAAAGCACTTGTTGCTCTTGCAGAGGACGGTTTAGCTCCAAGAACCCACATGGCAGCTTACAACCATCTGTGACTCGAGTTTAAGGGGATCTGATAACCACTTCTTTCTTTTTTTTTTTTTTTTTGTTTTGTTTTGTTTTTCAAGACTGGGTTTCTCTGTGTAGTCCTGGCTGTCCTGGAACTCACTCTGTAGACCAGGCTGGCCTCGAACTCAGAAATCCACCTGCCTCTGCCTCCCAAGTGCTGGGATTAAAGGCGTGCGCCACCAACGCCCGGCTTGATAACCACTTCTAAGCACCATGGGCACAAGGCATGCATGTGGCACACAGGCTTACATGCAGGCCAAACATTGATAAACATAACAAATAGATAAGTCCTAAAAAAGTTACCCGTCAGGATGAAGCAGCTGGTGTGTGGAATATAGAATCTATGCTGGATTGGCTTTACAAAGACTAAATGTTTATCCAATTTATACCTCTCAGCAAGTGCAGAGTAAATGCTCTCATTTAAGGACACATTTTGCATGCTTACTCCATTCACTCTTGCAAAATCAAGCAGTACTTTAAGAAGCTGAATCAAATTTTTTTTCAATTCAGTTTCCTCCAGGGGTCTTACAGATGCTACAAAAATGATAATGATTTGCTTTAAAAAATAGATAAAAATAAGATGGAATTGTCAAGAGATTTACTCCACTGAAGTGGGAATCTTGAAATAGTTATTAAGGAATGGATTGAATAAACTAGCAGAGATAGGATTGACACTATTATATTGGGAGCATATGAGGATGTAATTACTGTTGAAATTAGGGTTAATGTTTTGATGAGAATTGAAATGTTTGAGCAGGTTTCTGTGTGAAGTGGCTGTATCTTCTTTGTCTGTGTGTAGTACTGAAGGGAATCTCATGTCTAGAGTAGAACACTTTTAACAAAGCCTGCGTAAACAAACCCTTGCTCAGTAACAAAATATGTTAAGTAGGAACCTATAGAATCTACTTGGGATTTCAATTTAAAGCGGTAACAAATGTACTTCCTGGTGGAGCAAAATAGATAATTTCTTTAATGATATGAGAGTACTGTTGCCAGTAAATTCTTGGTGTAGTAGTCTTGTGGGGATAGTGACAAGGCCCATGGAGGCTAACAACAAGCAAAACTACATTATATGTACATGTATGTATATATCCCCCATGACCAACTTCTCCTCACCCCTCTTGTCTTCCTGCTGAAACCATTTTTCTTTCCAGCAGGTCCCTTCCTACGTTCATGTTTTTGTGACCCACTGTGTTTAATTAGACCTGTGCTTGTGGGAGCATGGGTGGGGGATACTTTGTTTGAGCAAGGGTCACTTAATAGTAGATACCCCACTGAGGAATATGGCCTTGTCTACCCTAGCAACAATTAGTTGCCTATTATCTCTTCATCTACGGATCCTCTCCATCCATGATGGAATGTTCATGGGGCCAGTCTTGGGAATCTGTTGCGTGTAGTTTTATGCTACCACCTTTGTTCCGGGACCAGCCACACTCCCACCAGCTTCCCCTTTGCTCTACCTGCTTTTAGCTCTGGGAGGTGACCACGCTACCAGCCTACACACACACACACACACACACACACACAGAGAGAGAGAGAGAGAGAGAGAGAGAGAGGGAGAGAGAGAGAGGGAGAGAGAGAGAGGAAGAGAGAGAGAGAGAGAGAGAGAGAGGAGAGAGAGAGAGAGGGAGAGAGAGAGAGAGAGAGAGAGAGAGAGAGAGTTTGTTTCTTTACAACTTGCCTTCCTGGCACAATTGCCGGGCGCTGATATCTCCCACCTGGAAAATTGTGTCCTTACCAATTTATTATCTCAGTCTCTCTACCTGCCCTAAACTTCAGTGGCTAATCCCATGTAACCCCTGTCAAACATCTCTGACCACCTGCCTGTAGTAATGGCCACAGACCTGAGCTCCCCCGACCCATGAGATCTCACATGGTTGCTGTGTTCTCCCTCCAAAGCATGGCAGAAGCTCCTCTCTCCTTCCTTGTGTCTGTCTTTGTGCAGGTAACCTCTGTTGCTGTGAGGTCATGGGTGCAGCAGCTATGTTGTTTGCAGAACTATTTCTATTTCCCAGACTGAGTCTCTTATATTCTTTGACCCCTCTTCCATGATGTTACCTGTGCCTTGAAGGGGTGACATAGATTCTCTGTTTAGGGATGAACATTCAATCATCATGGAGTGTCAGCACTTTCACTGGACAATTATTTCTGCTTGTCACTAATCATAAAACAATAGCTATCATTTTTTTCCTTCATGTGGAAAAGATCTCAATTTACAATGAATATTTTTATTCTTCTTCTTCAAGGTCAATCAGATTCATTAACTTACTCAGAACCTGCTTAAGAATGATTTGTATTTGACATAAGTATGAACTGTAATAAGATGTTACTTTGAGGATGTCAAAATCCTATCAGCAGATGAAGAGCAAAGTACCTGAACTTATCTAAGTGGACTCGTGACATGGATGATTGACAAAGGCTGGCTGAACTAGCCAGTAAAAATGAAAGAGCATGCCTAGATGATACTTTAGGAATAACATGGATGGAAAGAACTGATAATACATAACACGCACAACTAAAATTAGAATACTATTGTTGCCTACTCTAAGAAATGAGCAGCTTGCTCTTTAAGGTTTTGGAGGATGTAAAGCATATGGGAGAATTCTGTTAACTCTAATCCTAATGAACCACAAGAACAGTAATAACAACCCAAATCTGATTCACAATACTTGATTGTTCAGGCAATTATTTTGGATTCCTGTGATCCACAGTCAAGATTTTGAAAGTACCCAGAGCTTGCATTAATTGCAGGCCAGAGCTAACAGCAAAGGCCAAGGAACACTGCCTACCAAGGACTGCTAGAATTTTGGAACTGAAATGTGTGCAGACACAGCAGTATATTATATATTGATGAGAGAAAATTGTTCATTATTAGTACTTATTAAAGCTTCCACTAAGACTGGGAAATAAAATAATCCTCACAGCATTATTTAAGCTGTTGTGAATTATGTCTTATTAGGAAGGCACTGTCCAGAAGATCTCCATAATACAGTGGAGGGACATGCTACTTTATACAGACACATTCTATAAGAATAATGCAAGGAGTTACTATATTCAGGATTAGACATGTGTCCTTTCCCTATTAGTCCAACTTTAAAATCACCTGGGTGTATGCCATACTCACATTGTCACATGGACATTTCTCTGTGTCAAGCTCTTAACTGCCTAATAAATACAGCCTTGGATTATGGATTATATTGCTAAAGTAGATGGGGGAACATTCCATTTGGAAGAATGACGAACTATAACTACTGAGGGAAAAATTGACTCCAGAAGGTTTATTAGTTTTATTTCAGTTACTTAGAATAAGGTATATATATACTTTTGAACACACACACACAAAACAAACAAATCGTTTTAATAAAAAGAAAATGGGAATTTAAGTCATCTGTGATGTTAAGAGGTGGGAATTCTGGAAAGTTATTAGACTTATGCTATAACTTGGAATGTCTCTCAGAGACCAATGGGTTAAAGGCTGAATCTCAGGTGAACAGTACAACCGAGAGGCAGCAGAACCTTTCAGAAGTGAGGCTTAGTGGAAAGGCTTAGATTACAGAGGTTATGTGCTTTCTAAGGGGATTGTTGGGCTATTCATCTCTTTTCTATTTTTGGTGATGAGGGAGATGTGCTTCTTTAGCCACATACTGTCCCTCTGATAGGCTCATAAGAATAGAGTCAAATGATCTCATTTGGACATTCTAAAACTGCCAAAATAAAGCTCTTTTTCTTAAAAAAAAAAAAGTTGATTTATCTGAAGTATTGTTTATATCAATAGAACACTGATTAACATAGCTTGAATAAAGGCAAGTAAAGCATCCATGAGATGATGCTAGTTGATTCTTAAAAGAAAAAAGAAAAATCGGGGCAGGGAGCACAAATATGAAATCCATAGTAATTTTCCATTTTTTTTGGCTTCCTTAGGATTTTTCCAACAAGAAGGCTATCACTACTAAT
This sequence comes from Mastomys natalensis, assembly GCA_021653895.1. Taxonomy (NCBI): domain Eukaryota; kingdom Metazoa; phylum Chordata; class Mammalia; order Rodentia; family Muridae; genus Mastomys; species Mastomys natalensis. The sequence continues at coordinate 23,051 of JAJTUV010003660.1, read as the reverse complement.
GAATTTTATTGTCTAAAAGTATAATGAACCCTCTTTCACTCGTAAATTTGCCTGCATCCAGTATTTTATTATAGTAATGAAAAACTAGCTTACTAATATGCTCAGAATGCCCAGAGAGGAATGCCCCATATAGAGATGGCACATTAACCATATCAGACAATTATTGGTATCTCTGCGAGGCTATAAATTGTTCCTGACAGGAGCACTTACTGTGGGCTACATCTTGCATACTGAATAAGAAAGACAAGTTCTAAAAATGCTATATTGATTTTTCTAATACATCCTCAGAGACCTTCAGACAGTGTGAGGGGGTTTTTGGCATTTTGAAAAAGGTTAATAAGTGGAAATATACATATTTTCCTTTTGTTTTGAAAAATGTTTGTAAACAGAAATAGACGTGCCCTTTTATTAAGTTAAAAATCAGAGCAGAAGATGCTACACTGATTTAGACCACTGAGTTATAATTCTTCGGGCCAATGATCAGTCTTTATAAACCATATGCCTCAACAGTAGGCAAAGAGAACACATCAACGAATCATATATCTTTGTTATCTTTAGAAAAGTGATTTGAAAACATATTTGAATGGGCAAAGAAAATTTTCTAAAAGAAATGAAGAGACACACACATACACGCATGTACACACGTGTGTATTCACATTTAACAGGTGCAGATATACAGGCGGGTCTAAATTAGGTTGATTTCTTTGTATTTCTGGAAGATTTTGAAAAGGGTACATGTGTGTGTGCGTTTGTGTGTATGTGTGTGTGCACGTGTGTGTTTGTGGATATGCATCTGTGTGTGTCTGTATATATATATATATGTGTGTGTGTGTGTGTGTGTGTGTATGTATATGTGTGTCTGTATGTGTGTGTCTCAGTGTCTGTATGTGTGTATATGTTTGTATATGTGTGTCTTTATGTTTGCGCGTCTATATATGTGCATGTGTGTGTATTTGTGTGTGTCTTTATGTATATGTGTGCATGTGCATGTTTTCATCCCAATCTATTTTCCCTATCTGTCTCCATGGTCTGAAACCAAGGTTGCAATTGTAGTTGCCAGTTCCAGGGGTATCCCTCAGCAAGATACTAACTCTAATGACCTTTATAACTCTATGCCAGTATTGTTAAGACTTCAAGAGATAGTTTTCCCCTTCATTCCTTCTGTCAAAATTGAATGTGACAGAATAAAGCTGCATTTACTATGCATTTAAAACTGCCCACTGGTTCTCCCTTTACCTAGTGTTAAATCCATCTGAAAGAATTAATTGACTTTATCCTCTATTAACTGCTGATAGTAAGGACTTCCTAGAGAAACTGGACCAGCACATTGGCTAAAATTAACATCTTTTTAAAGGAAAACATGCAGACCTGACTTGTGTCCTGTGGGCCACACAAAATGGCAATGAATTATGCCTAACGTTAATAAGTGAGTAGAACACTAGTGATGTGCCGATATCTTTTCTTTTTAACATAATATTTTTATTGATATTTAGGAATTTCACATAATGCACCCTGATTACCCTTACTTCCCACTCTTCCCAAGTCACCCCACCCTTGTAGCCTCTCCCAGAAAATGATTAAGGAAACAAAACAAGTCCAATTTGTGTTGTCCATATACTCACTGGAGCATGGTCAAACTCCTGGTGGCCAGTCCCTTACAGAAAAGTGAGTCCTTCTCCACCCAGACTCCTGCTAGTAACTTTCTAGTGTGGAGGGCTATACTTCAGCATCCTCATTATAATTTTTAAGAGTTCACTTCAATGGCTTTCTGTCTAAGTTGTTACATTTGGGGGTGGGGTAGTAGTTGTCACAGAAGTTGTTACAGAAGCCTTCTATGTCTCTCTTAATCAACTGTGAGTCTGCAGTCATCTATAACACTGGAGAAGAAGCTTCCTTGTCCTTTACAGTCAGCAGGAACATAGAGGATCCTGGATTTCTTTCTACATGGTATCTGGTCATAGCACAGCTACAGACATCTACCTGGCCTCTGGCATCACACATATACCACAGACCTCAGCATGTTCTCTAGTGGTAATACTGTCCACGGTCCCAACAGCTTCCTGCCTGCAGCCTGGACTGTGGACCTCACATGACTTCAGGCAACAGCACAGACCATGGCCATAGCATGACTTTTAATGGTAATGTGGTTCATGGACATCAACGCAGCCCCCCACTCCAGGAGGACCATAAACCCAGACATGCCCCCAGAGGCAGCATGGGTTATAGACATCAGTGTGGCTTCTCAGGATGGTCTCTGATGGCAGTACAGATCACAGGTATCAACATGGACCCTTTACAGCAGCACAGGACATGAATATTATCATAGCCTGTCAGCAGGAACACAGGCAATAGACATCAACATGGCCTGTGTGACAACAGGGGCCACGGGACTCTAACACAGGCACTGGACATCAACATGGCCTCAGGCAGTAGCTCAGGCCTCAAATATTGACCTTTTTCCCACCTCTCTCCACCCATTATGCATTGCTCCATTCCTCCACCCTTCTCAGCACTCCATCATGAAGTCATTCATCTCAGTGGCACAGGAAATCTCAGAGTGTTGCACAGTATATTTTTGCCAACGCAGCTCTACATGCACACACTCACTGCCACGAGTCCAAGGCCTCTGGTCTCTGGAGCACTGTAAATACCGGGCCACCACGGAGATTTCTTCCATCAGGCCATGCTTCAGGTTCTTATCTTCTGCAGCACCAGCTTCTCTTTGAGGTCCGGCAGCTCAGAGATGCGGTAGGTGTTGGGGGTTGACAGACTCAAAGGTACTGGATCTGGGCCTCAGTAGCAGCTGAGTTGATCAGGTCGCCCTGTGCAGTGGCCTCTTCCTGGATGGCCACCCAGCACATCATGATATCTTTTATTTTCAAGTTAATTTATTGCAAAGGAATTAATTCATGGAGGAATTTCTGGAAAGCATTCCCCACTGAGCCACCAAGTCATGCAGTGTACCACTTCTGGCTGTGTAAAGGCTATGTGACAATTAAATTTAATGATAAAATTATCAGAAAGGCAACTGGTTATGGTGAATGAAATATAATAGTGACATGCCAAATAAGCCACAGAGTCTAAACCCAAATCTATATAAACTTTGATGAAAAGTTATTAAACAAATGAGAAAAAACCCTACATTAGATTTCTGCTAGAAATGAAGTGTTACCATGGTAATTCCAACTTAACTTAGGGAATATTCCAATTTGAAAAACTGTTAGGGAAATACCACAAATAAAAGTGATATTCATGATCAAATGTATTGGGATACTGACTTAAAGACTTTTAAAGGTAGAATACTGACTCAAAGTAACTGCTATAGGAAGGGCTTCATTAACTATCTACAGGAACACCTTTGTGTTAAATAGTTTTTATATAGGTTAGAAATAATAATACTAAGTCTAGGAGGAAACCAGGAATTAAATTAGAGCAAAAATATTACACATATATTTCCTTTATAGGATAATGATGCTTTTCTCTTATCTTTATACTGTCTATTCCAGCTGTTAATAATACATGCATTAATGTTGTTGCTCTGCTATAAAATTATATACTAAACATTAGTGTATGGACTTTGTTCTCAGGTATAATACTTCAGAGCCTAAAAAAACATGATTGGGTAGCCTTTTTATTGTGACATCCATATTTATTCATTTGTGCTTTTATTTTTCAGGTATATTCTTCTTCTTCTTTTTTTTTTTTTTTTTTTTTTCATTTTTTGAGACAGGGTTTCTCTGTGTAGCCCGGGCTGTCCTGGAACTCACTCTGTAGACCAGGCTGGCCTCGAACTCAGAAATCCGCCTGCCTCTGCCTCCCAAGTGCTGGGATTAAAGGCATTCGCCACCACTGCCCGACAGGTATATTCTTCTTAATCCTTTGAGAATTTTGTACAATATGTTATGATCATTTTCACTTTGTGTACTCATAGATTCTTGGCCTAACAATGGCACAGTTCTTTGTTCTTAATTGAAACTTAAAAAAAAAAATATGTATGTAGTGCTTTGCTTATATGCATAACTATGCATGTGACACATTGTGTGCCTTTTGTCAATGCAGGCCAAAGGGAGCATAGGATAACCTGGAACTGGTCTTCCAAGTGCTTCTGAGTATTATATACAGGAACATGGGATGACCACACAGTGTTGTTACCCACGGAGTCATCTCTGAAGCCTAGAGTTTGATTTGACCACTATGATATTTTAGAATGATAGCTCACCTATGATCATTAGTTATCACCAGTGAAGCTATTGTTTTATATGTTCACTGGCCATTGATTTGTTACTTCCCTATTGGGAACTGAGGAGGCACAGACGGCCCAATTTGTGTTCCCCATGCAGCCTGTGACCAATGTTACATATGCATGTAATTATCTGCAGGCAAATTAAATGCTCACAATTACAGGCTCTGATGTTCCTGAGCACCAGATGTGGCTCCTGTGAGCAGGGATTGCCTTCAATTTCTGACCAGATACTTATTTTTACAGCCCAGGTGAACCAAGATGTCCTTTTTGTCCTCCAACCAAAGCTAGCATGGAGGTGATGTTGATATTCTATGTGTCTCAGAGAAGTGGACTGAGAGACAGAGCGGCTGAGGAAAACGCTTATCTCCACTCTCCCCTAAAGTGGCAGAGCCATGTTTAATCCCCAATTGCCATTCTAAATTGTTCTCTGGTGGGAAAGATGCAGATCCTCACTCTTCCTGTCCCATCCCTGCTTGAAAACAAGGATAGCAGAATAACAGTTGTATGCTCTCCTCCTGAGGTTTATGACCCGTGTTCTCATAGATTCTTGGCCCAACAATAGTGGAGTTCCACAGAGCGGCACCACTATTAAGCACTTAGGAGACACTGACAGCCAGAATGGCATTGGAAGACCCATCTCATTTTCTGCTTACAAACAAAGGCTGGCAAGTATTCTAGTTGGTATATACACATGATGGGAAAGTACTGTAGACTTTGTTTACACACAAGGAGATGTCCAGAGCTGGATCTCCTGTGTATCCCAGGAAGAACATGGTGGATCTCCTCTGTAGTAGTTACTATTCTCAGTGATGGGAGCAAATACTTGACAAACTGAAAGCATCAGCAGCTGAGATATCTCTCCATCAGTTAGTGAAAAGGAGAGACCATGATTTGAGGAGAATGAGGAGGGATACATGGGAGGTTGGGAGGAGGAAAGAGCTGATCGAATTATAGTAATTAAACTATAATCTCAAGAATAAAAGAGTCACCTAAGAGAGGAAAGAGATTCATCCTCCCTGAGAGTACTAAATACTATACATTGTGGCAATGAGGTCACAGCAGAAGGGGTGGGGAGGTCCTTGTTGCAACATGGAAACAAAGAAATATGCACAGCTGGCTTTTCTCTCCTCTTCCAAGTCCTTCTCCTCCTCCTCCTCTTCTTCCTCCTCCCCCTCCTCCTCTTTCTCCTCTTCCTTCTCTACTTTTCTCCTTCTCCTCCGTCTTTTTAAACATTCTTGTTTCTCCCTCTGTACTTTTTGTACATTTTGGTCTTACTAGACAGGGTCTTAATCTGTCACCTCAGCTGGCCTAGAACTCACTGTGAACCCACAGCTAGTCAGCCTTGAACTCAAAATCCTCCCCTCAACTTGATGGCTGATGGAGTTACAGGTGTGAGCCACCAAGCATTCACAAAGGGTGTGTTTGCTCCTTTCTTGTTTTAACTGGGAAGGGGTGATAAAGTATCTTAATGTCAGCCTGGTAGCCAACCAAGTCTCCATGTAGCAAAGGCTGGCCAGGAACTCTCCATCCTTCTGCTTTCTTTCACCAATCCTTAGGATTACCACATGCTTCATGAAGCCAACCTACTTTCTCCCTAATCCTTCAGACTGGGGCTACATCCAACAGCTGGTGCCTTTCACACTCAAGGGTTGCTCCCCTACCCCAGCCCACCCCCCAGTTAAGCATCTCTGAAAACATTCTCCACGACACCTAGTGACTCACTAATGCCAGAGGCAACTTATAATTCAATCAAACTGACAAATTTATCCATTATAGTCAAGAAAGGAATAACAGGACAATTGTCACTGTTCTTTAAATCTGGGAGACGTGGTTCTTAACTCTACATGGAATATAGTTGGGGACAGAGATGCATGTCTACCTGAGTGCTAATATTGTAGGGATAAAACTAATAACACCATGGGAAGGAGTTTTCCATCTTGTGACTCAGGCTATGACAGTTTGTCCATCCAGTGCCACACTGAATTGTGTCAGGATCCGCACAGCCCAGCAGTAAGCAGAGCAAACTTGACCTGCTGTGTTTGATAGGTCGCTGCCACCCTGGCCAGTTAGTCAGGACGAGCTGAGGTTCTGGTTGGCCAGTGGTGACAAACAACAGAACTCTCTTGTCCCAGGAATCACTGAGGCAGAGAATAAAGGGAATGTCATACATTCTGTTTTATATTTCCTTGTCATCCTTGAGTCTAGGTGTTGGCTATGTCACCAACTATCAGGGCAAAGTTAGGAGCTTACCAATAGTGATATCCTCTCCCAGCTAAGCAAGGGAAATGTTGGAAGCAAGTAATTCCCAAGAATGAGTCTGCTCTAGTTAGGGTTTCTATTGCTACGATAAAATACCACGACCTTGTGGAGAGAGAGGTTTATTTGGTTTATATTTTCATATTGCATATTGCTCTTCATTATTGCAGGACATCAGGATGGGAAGTCAAACGGGGCAATTTCTTGGAGGGGGGAGCTAATGCAGAAGCCACGGAGAGGTGCTGCTTACTGGTTTGTGTTCCATTGCTTGCTTATCCTGCTTTCTAGTAAGGCCCAGGGATGGCACCACCCTCCATGGGCTGGCCCTTCCCCTATTGATCACTAATGGAGAATATGCCTTCCAGCCAGATCTTATGGAGGCATTTTCTCACCCGAGGCTCCTGCCTCTCTAATGACTCTAGCTTCTGTCAAGTTGACATAAAAGCAGTCAGCACAGAGTCTAAAGGGCAAATGGAGCCTATGGACAATCCTAAACTGACTTTACATAGTGTCTGAAAAATCATGTCTCATAAAAGGCCACAACAAAAACATAACTGCTATATTCCTATGTGTGTGGTGCCTCATATCTTAACTTGGTACTGCTCATATGACTGACAGCTCAATAATGATTCTGTCCCTGACAAGGAATAGCATAGATCTCCCAACTTTTACTCATGCTGCCCTAATGGAGGAAACACACAGCCAGTTGGTGTTTTATGTAGGCTGTTTATGGGGCTATGCTCTGAGAGCTGGATGAGATGTATTTAGAGGAGCAAAGTTTTTAACAATGAATCAATTACAGACCTGCAGGGAGTCAGAGATGTTATTGTGTCTGTGTGAGTCTCTGTTTGGCAATTGACGTATTAGTTTTTGGATGCAGGTGCTTGCTGCTTCTTGTGTGGGAGAGAGATTCTGGCAGCTCCTGCTGAAAGCAGCCTGAAAAGGCTGAGTCACCCATCAATGTTTTCCTGTGCTTGATTTTCTGAGTTAAGGTGAGAGGACTGCAATGCTCAGGAGCCTTTGAGTGTCTGCTTTCATGTATCAGATCTCTCTAAATATTTAGATGTAAGCCTCCTTTATCCCCACAAGGATTTATATTCTTTTCCTGCAGTATTTAAGAAATGTCATGAGGCTGTGGTGTATCCAGTAGCAGAGCGCTTCCCTAGCAGGTGTGAGTCCCCAGATTGATTCTTCATTATTGAAGAGTACTACTGAATTGCATCATGTCAATGAAATTAAAGTTATGATCCTCATGGCAGGGTAAGAAACACACTCATCAGATTATTGTTAGACTGGAGAAGGTGGCACAGTTTTCAATGGTGCAGCAGATAGGGCTTATTCCTATCTTTTTAAAATATAAACTTAAAACGCTACTTTAAAATTACATATTTATTATTAATACTTTCTTGGAAAGGAAAAATCAGTTTCCCAAATGGTGTGTCAGTGCATATATCAAATCCTCTTGCCTAAGGCATAGTTATCTAACACAAAAGGGACTCCATGGTTTTTGTGTACTTTTACATTTGTTTTGATGGATTTTGTCCTACTAAGATTCTTTTTTAAGTGTGTTTGTATTTTTATTTATTTATTTTTGAACAACAGAGAGAAAGAACATGAAGTTTGGTAGATAGGGATGTGGGTAGTATCTGGGACGTGTTGGGGTAGGGAAAGAATATGAACAAAATATATTGTATGATAAAAATTAATTAAGAATTATACTATGCAGATTCAGGGTTAGAACAGCACATAGATGCTTGAATCAAATGTGGTGGTGATGATCTGGGAGGAATTTGGTGAAAGTAAATGGAGTGAAGATTTTCTAAAACAGTTTTAGAGTATTAAATTCTCAAGCAATAGATATGATCATTTTACAACTTCCTCATGTAATATATAATGTACTTTGATCACAAGTCCCCCATTATACTGTTACTCTGACAACCACAAAACCCTTCTTACTAAAACATTCCTTTTCTATTTTCATGTCTTTTTTGTGGCCGGTTGCATTTGCTTTCAGTTGCATTGAGCAGAGGTAGATAAACATAAACTTGAAGGTGACTATTTCACCAAGGAATATGATTCTCCCCACCCCAGTAGCCATTAACTGCCTGTTTTTGAGGGATGCTTAAGGCTTACCTATGATGGGATGATGGTGGTCCCACAGCTAACCACTATTACTGTGTGTTCATCGGCACAATAGTTACATTATATTTTGAATACAATATTTCACAGCACTGCTTCCTGAAATACATATGGCCATATAGTGCACTCGGCATTGGAATTTTTGTTTCTTAACATAGGGCTTCAGAGAGCAAAATTATCTACACATGGCGGGTACTTTCCTTCAAACACTATCATTCAAATTATGTTCCTAACTTGCTTATTGTTTTTTTTTTTTTAAAAAAGCCATACATTTTCCCCCAATTTCTTAATTCTGCCATAATACCAGTAGAGTATAAAAATAAAATTTGAGGATCATTGAGCTCCAATACATTTTTATTAGGAAAAAACTCCATGACAATCCAAATAGCATTCTCAGTTCATTCATTTGTTGACTTATGTTATAAAAGATTGTGAATTTTGCTGTTAGCCCTCTTCCTTACACTATTCCAATCATTTTATTGATTTACTCTGCCATTGTAGTGTATGACTTTGGAAAGTAGAGTTGTGTGCGTTTTCTAGTCACCGAATCAGACCTTTCTATGGCATTTTCTGTGCTTGTAGCATTACAGGTTTCTTGGGAAAGGATCTTTTGTCTTAGTTTTCACGAATGCCACCAGCTGTTCTTAGTGATAGGATTAAGACTCACTGTCCCTTGTGGTCTGTACATAAACAATGCTAATGACAATCAGGTATTAGCAACAAGGTATTTGAATATATAAATCCAATATTCCTCACCTGTTCTGATGCCACATCTTGGCTTCTCATATCACCATTTTTCCTTTGACTCCTGGCTGCTGCCTCAGTTTGATCAGGAATAATGTTATAGAGAAATGGATTCCTGGAAGGGAGAAAGAAGCAGATAACAGGTCCCTTCCTACATCTGTTTTTTTTTTTTTTTTTTTTCTAGTGTTGCCATCTCAACCAAGATGTTTTCTGCACCAGGGCAATGCTGTTTAATTGGGGACCTGAAAGAAAGATCAAAAGAATTTTTCTGACTTCAATGGTATTTGCTGCATTGAAAACATCTCTCTATATAAAGAGTGGTAGAAAATTTTAACATCTCTGTGTTTTTTGGTTTATTCTTAAATTTTAATTTATCTGCCATCATTATATCTCCACATATGTATTTTGTTTCCATTGTGACCCCAAATTTTCGGCATACCTCCATATGGTTTCTGGAAATTTGGTTTCAAGGCATAGGTAAACATATTATTCACATGACCCAGTTTACTTTTGTGACTATGATAAAATATTAACCCAAACCAGTTTGCATGTGGAGGATGAGTCTATTTGGCTATAAGCTCCATCATTGGAGGAAGCCAAGGGAGAAACTCAAAGCATGAACAGAAAGCAGAAAGTAACAGAGAGAGGCTGCTTAATGGCTTGCTCCCACTTCTTTTGCACAACTATCCATCTTATAGAGCTCAGACCAATCTTCCAGGCTTGGCACTTCCCACAGTGGGCTGGGCCTCCTATATCAATTAGCAATCAAGAAAATGCCCTGTGGACATGCCCACAGGCCGGTCTCATGGAGCCCATTCTATCATGGAGATTTCCTCTTCCCAGGTGTGTCAAGGATTTATCAGGTTGACAAAAAAAGCTAACTAGCAAAACGAATACTTTGAATAGGCCAATGCACTCTGTACTAAAATAGAGAGTTGTTCTTCACTATTAAATCAGAGTTCAACACTGAACACATGAATTGCATTTTAACTATTTTGGAAATTAAAGTTGGTATTCTTCTGTCATGTGGGTTCATATGTCATTTTATTTTGAGAAGATATCATAGAGAATGGTCTTCTAGGTGTATATTTTAACTCAGGCTTTCCATTTGAATGCATTCTGATTTAAGACAGAATAAAGTAATATGTGGAAAGAAATTAATAACTGAATTTGTGTAATTTTTTTTAGGAACAGAGAAGAGACAACCTCTCATTCATCCCTGACTTAATCATGGGAGAGTTAAAGTTTATTTTTGAAAAATGGAACAAAGGCAAGAACTGTAAGTATGCAGATTTTATTTCATTCTCAAATCATCAAAACCAGGAGAAAATATTTATGCTGTTGGTATGTGCCAGGGGTCTCATTTTTATCTCCAAAATGCATTTCCTAATCCCTAGTCTTTCCACTCATATGCATATACTTATACCTATATATACATATATGTAATATACATATAGTTATACATATATAACACATATATACATATATACAATATACATATGCATATACATTGGTTTCATATCAGTTCAGCAAAGTGGAATGAACTTGACTATAACCAGATATTTTACATCTAGCACATTCTCTCCATGTAAACCCTAATAATCCTATCTTATTCTTTAATACAGTGATTCTCAACCTGTGACTCATGTCCCCTTTGGGGATCACATATCAGACATCCTGTATATCAGATATTTGCATTATGATTCATAATAGTAGCAAAATTACAGTTATGAAGGAGCAATGAAATAATTCTATGGTTGCAGGTCACTGCAACATGAGGAACTGTATCAAAGGGTCACAGCATTAGGAAGGTTGTGAAATAACTGCTTTAATAAAACAGCAGCTTCAGAGCAAGTGGAAAATGTATTGTCCTAGATTTAGTACATGTAATTTCCAAAAAGAGTAGTCCATTACCTCATTGTAAGTAGTGACAAACTCTAAACTTCCCTTTTAATATCAAAACAAGATGTTGCTATTTGATACTTCTTTAATAGTTAAAATATAGGAGTTTACTGAGAGAGTGTGTCTTCCAGTACTGTCAGAAACTCCACTCGTAAGATCTCACCAATGTAACTGCCCAAATATAAGGGAGACAAGGATGATACTGCTGTGCCAGGGAAATGTTAGTGATCCCCAATAACACACACAGGAGCCAATTTGATGCAACTCACAGCAGGGTCTTTATTCTATTCGAGCTAGCTTGCCCCCCCTACCCCCAACACACCACCATCATGCAGGACAGTTTTGGTGGTGGGGGAGCCCCAAATGTCTATCAGGGCAAGGCTTTATAGGAAGCATTAAGGGGGCGAGTGTGCAAGCATCTAATTGGAAAGCTACTGTGGCCTTTAACATAATTGGTTGGTGCTGGGAGTCATATCATAAACGTAACTTCTGCTCCCCTCTGCATTGGTGGTCTTTAGGCAGGGCTGGGCTTGTAACCTGGGGTGCAGGTTTCTTGGGGGAATAACCTGGAGACACTGGTCTTGTTGAGGATTAGCCTAGAGACTGGAACTAGGCTCAGGTTTTGTTGGGGGGCAACTTGGAAACTAATGCTAGGGACCAGTCTGTTAGTTTGCCTGAGTTCAAATTACATCAGGTTCTCTAAAATAAAATCTGAATTTAAAAGCTTTGGCATCTCAACACCAATGGGCATGCCAGAGTAGACTGGGAAAAGTCTACAAGGTCTCAACTCTGCACGAAGGACTACAGGCAACTGAGAAAAGCCAGAATCAGGAGGGGTGGGCTTCCCTAGGAAGGAACACACCATTGTTTGTCTAGTGCTAAGTGGTAAGCTCTGAAAACATACATATGAGTAGCATTCAGGCAGAACAGGTTACATTTAGGAATATATATGTAAATACATATATGCATGCAGTATTAATGATAAATAAGAGGCCATGATTTTGAAAGAGAGCAAAGAGGGGCATATGGGAGGGTTTGGAGACAGGAAAGGGAAAGGAGAAATGTAATTATACTATAATCTCAAAAAAAAAAAAATGGCTGGGCAGTGGTGGTGCATGCCTTTAATCCCAGCACTTTCTGAGTTCAAGGCCAGCCTGGTCTACAGAGTGAGTTCCAGGACAGCCAGGACTACACAGAGAAATCCTGTCTTGAAACACCAAAAAAAAATTTTTTTAAAATATTAAAAAACAAAGGGAGATTTCTATGGTTTTTGCTAGATAGTTTATGACATTTAGTGGGAGCATTATTTCTTCAAATAGCTTATTTCATTTAAATTATTTATATACATATAACATGCACTTAAATATATTATGCATATTAAATATATTTAAGTAAAATGATACATTTCCTTGTGGCATTTTCAACCATTTTGTGTGCTCTTTCCTCTTCTCTCTGTATTGCCTTCTTTGCCTCCTCAGTTAGAGTTCCCTGTTGCATGTAGCTTTGCTATCCCAACTAAGCTCTGGAAACGGGCCACACTATAAGCCCCCACCCAGCTTTCCTTGAATCCCTGGATAAAAGACACACACACAGTTCTTCAATTTCAACTTGCCCTTTGACACAATTGCCTGGTGCTAATTATCTCCCACCTGGAAACGCAGGCCCTTATCAATGTTCTTATCTCTGCACCTCTCTACCTGACTTAAACTGTAGTTTTTGAGTTACATCTAGTCCCTCCTAAACACCCCAGCCTGCCTGCCTGTAGAAGCGGCCTGTGTGGCCACTCTATTTGAGATCACATGGCTGGTCAACTTTTTTTTTTTTATTTTGTCCATCAAAAGAAGCATGGTGAACTCTGCTCTCCTTTCCTTGCATCTGTCTGCTTGCCTCCAGGGACCTGGAAGTCCCATCTATCCCTTCCTCTCAGCAATTGGCCCATGGCCTCTTTAGTGACAGATCAAGAACCAATTGGCAAACAGGACCTTATCATCAGTCCCACCCCTGCAGTTTCACCTACTTTTCCTACTTCCTTTCCTGTAACATCAGTGTCCTACTATCCCACTATCTATTGTAGAGATCTCTTCTCATGGTCCCATTTTTACTTCCTGGTTTCTGTGGTTACTTTGGGTTATAAAATAACATCTAAAGTTTCAGAGCTAGAATACACAAATAGAAGCCACCTCTAGGTTTTGTCCTTCTGGGTCTGGGTTTCCTCTCAGTGTTATTTGTCTGTAAACTTCATGATGTATTTTTCTTCATAGCTTTACAGAATTAAATCGTTTTGGTTTCGGAAGTCCAAGAGATACCCCTTAAAATAGACTATTGCCATTGTCCTTAGCTGCCTATCAGAACCTGAAGGTAAGACCTATTACTTAATATACCACATACTTCAGACAAAGGACTCAGAGGAGTCCGAATGAAAACTAACCTGGGGCCTGGAGAGATGACTCAGCAGTTAAGAGCACTGACTGCTCTTCCAGAGGTCCTGAGTTCAGTTTCCAGCAACCACATGGTGGCTCACAACCATCTGTAATGGGATCTGATGCACTCTTCTGGTCTGAAGACAGCTACAGTGTACACGTATAAATAAAAATAAATAAATAATATTAAAAAAAAAAAACCCAGAAACTAACCTGGAAGCTTCAACCCTGAAGACAAGCTCTCATACTATCCAAAGGTGGTTTGTAATGTGCCATGGGAGAAAAATAATCAAGAGTTTTACAAAGGTATACAGCCTATGACCCATAACAATGAATAGCATGGCAAAACCATCCATGAGTACAATACCACAAAGGGTAACAAACTGCTGTCTAATGTGATTTAAGGAACATTTAATTGCATTGTAATTCATGTCTTCTACTGTAAGTCTTCTACCCTTGGTTTGTGAGCTCATAGAACCTGCCACTACCCATCTCTTAAGCCAACATAATTTAAAACTACCTTCTAAATACATATCCTTATCTATACAGATAAGTATAGCTTTTATCCCTCATCAGAGAAGCCTCATTTTATAGCAGTTAGAAACTTACAAAAATTCATAACTGGTCAAAATGCAGAGAACCAGAAACCATGGGGTGGCAACTCCACTTGATCCATCTACCCCTAAAGCTCAAGAAACATTAAGGGAGTGGTGACAGAAAGATAAAAGCCAAAGGACCAGGGCATTTGCAACATGATAGCATCTTCTAACATGAGTTGCACCCATGAAATCTTAACACTATGGTGATCTAAACATGACCTGCACAATGACAATACCAGTTATCACATCAATGTGAATAGGAGAAACCTCCCAACGTCTCATCTCTAGTTGAAGATCCATAAGAAATTAATGGCTGTTTTCCCCATGAATGAGACCCTGGATAGATTATCCATCCCCAAACAGTCAGTCCTAAACATATTTACATACAAAAACACTGCAAGGACTCTGTAGGTTAACTTTATACATCCATGTTATGATAATTTAAAAAGAGAGATCATGAATTTGGGAGCCAGTGAGGAATGAGAGAGGGAGGAAGGAACAGAAATGGTGTTAAGTAGAGTAGTCACGCATGGAATTCTTAGTAAGTATAGAAAAAATAAAATATAAGAATTTGAACAGTAAAAAATAAAAATAATGAAAAATATATGTCTCTCACACACACACACAAACACACTCCATATAGCTTTGAACAGTGAGATTCAAGTTAAGTGACATTTCTTGTTACAGGACCAAAACTGTTCATTGCTAAGAACAGAAACTGTTTAGTGAAGAAACAACAAGAAATAGTGATGATATTGGCAGCTTTGTACAAGTTAGCTTCCATCCTATCAGGCCAGTAAAGTCACCTGATCAAATACAATGAGAGAATTATCTACTCATAAAGAATTCCAGTCGGGGCCCTTAACCTAAGCTCAGCAAGTCACCCACACCTACCTTCAGCTCCCTAATCCCATGTACCCATTTACCAAGTCTTCCATAGGTTACAGAAATATATTCTTATGAAATTTGCCCAATGTGAAAGGGAATTTTACACACAGAAGTTTTTTCTCGTAAATGTTCACAGCCCCCTCTTAGAAACTGGGCTGCTAACCTCTGGCCTCCAAGTGTTATATATTTTAGTAATATATAAGCATGCTTCTACCATGGTTAAAAGTAGGGAACTCCAATGTCATAAGAATATCTTAGTAAATATTATGGAATTTCTTGGGACTCTTATTCCATTGATGAGCCTCACTAGCCTGTGAATTTGCAACTGAAGAAGTGCTTGGAGTGAATTCTGACCTTACTATTCATTTTCGGATTGTTAGAGTTCATGTTTTAAAAATTTTTTTTAAGTGCTGGATAGTTTTGTAAGCTCAAGGACCTCTAAGAAATTTGGGATTGATTAAATTGAGTCAAGTATCCTACATATATCATCTTCTACTGAAGCTGGAAAGGGATTCCATAATGAGGTGATAGGGCAGCTTCATGGGATAGTTTGAGAGAATCCCCCAGTGTTTGTCCATCTTTGAAATGGATTAATCTCTTCTGTTGAAAAACATACCCATCCCTCAAGTTACCTTTCCCACACCTCCTGAGTATATCTTGTTTTAGTGATTCACACTGAATAAAGACAAATGAGAATTCTTTAGGGTTGGTAAATGTGGTATGGGCTGGGTTTAAATGATGGTTCACAGACTTCATAAAATAAGCTATGGGCAGAAGAGAAGACTGGAAGATAATTTTGTTTATTCTAATCCTGTAGAGCAAGTGTCAAAATTTTGAAGGAATTTCATTCTTCCATACTTTGGGAAATGATGGGATGAATATGTCTTTATATAACTTTTGAGGGGAGCTGTGTCAGTCAAACCTTTTCATCATTGGGGCAAACACTTGGGAAAAGTTTGAAAGGAATAACAATTTCTTTTGGCTCATTCTTTCAGAGGTTTTACCATGAGGTTGGCTTAGATCTACCACTATGGACATGAGGTAAGGCTAATCCCAGGGGGTAAAAACATGTGGTTGATGGTGCTTTGGGGAACATTGGGCAATAAGAAACAGTTTGTGTTTAGACAGGTTGGAGACCTGATATGAGACAAAATGGCTAAAGTGGAACATCTTGGAGAGGAGGATCTTGGTTGTTACAAAGTGGTTGGTAGCAGATGTCCTGGAGACCCCAAGGTATACAGTGATGTAATCTGTCATATAACTGTTTCTGGCAGAATGCTTCCTTTATGTGGCTTCCGAAACTTGACACTCTGAGCGTTAGTTTTAACCTTTGCCCTCCCAGCTTGCCTGTTTATCTGTTTGTAAGCCTGTGTGCCAGTTTGCATGCGCATCAATGCCAGCATGTGTATGGCCTGTGTGATTGGCCATACATGTGGGTACCTGCAGGCCATTGCCTGCCTAGCATCCCATTCTAGGAAATAAATTATGTCCTGTCTTCATTTAGCTCCTCACAATCTCTTAGGCCTCCAACCTCCTGTGACCCTCCTACTTTCCTGTCACTAGAACATGGATCTCACAGCTGATAGCCTCATGAAAGAGGAAGACATTTTAGGAAGGGGCCAAGGACAAAATATTTTTCTACAAACATGCCCACCAGTGACCCATCTCCTTTAGGTGGGCCTTATCTTTAAAATA
This sequence comes from Mastomys natalensis, assembly GCA_021653895.1. Taxonomy (NCBI): domain Eukaryota; kingdom Metazoa; phylum Chordata; class Mammalia; order Rodentia; family Muridae; genus Mastomys; species Mastomys natalensis. The sequence continues at coordinate 6,165 of JAJTUV010003660.1, read as the reverse complement.
TTCAACACCTTCCAAAAACAGTTCCATCAAGTGAGGCAAAGTCCTTAATATATCTGAGTTTTGGAGGCATTTTATGTTCAAACCTCAACTAGGCACATACAGACACAGGCCAGCCTTGTAATCCATTGGTTACTACAGAACATCTGACTGTAGATATTCCCTGATTTATCTCTAGTTTCTTGTTAAAAAAAAAAGTGGTCCTTTCATATACCCCCAGAAACCCTCAGAGAGCAGGTTTTTAGAAGGATGTTCACAATGCAGTATGGGGTATATAGTGGGAACATATGCATGCACACAATGGAAGTGAGCACAGTCTCTAAAATGTGAAGTAGAGCACTATGCAGTGACCTTCAGTGATGTGAAGCTTCATGAGCAAAGTAATTCAAGGATGAAATACAGTTCACGCTATTATGTCTAGGAAAATTACCCTGCAGATACGGTGCTATACATACCTGCCTCATTCTGTTTCGTATAGGTCCTCCAAGTCACAAGGATGTGACTGTGCACTGTTCTGGTTGGTGGTTCTTGCCACCTGGAAATGCTGACTGGACTTCTCATTCTGACCTATTACTGTGTGTAATATATGCATTATTATTGTGTAGAAATACTAGATCTATTACTGTGCTTTCCCAAAAGAAATGTTAAGAGGTAGTTGCTCTTTGGAAGATCAGCTCATGGACACTTTGACACAGACTTCTGGCCACCTTGCTGAATTCTATATCAGGTTTTTTTATTTGTTTGTTTTGAAATATTTTTGATGTGAAGAATCCCAACAGTTTTACTTATGCAACTCCTGTCTGCATCTGTTTGAAAATAATGTAATTTCAAATCTATTCACTCAGAATAATAACTCAAATCCATCATAATTCAATACAAAAATTATGTTTTCAGAAAAAGTACTTACAGTTAATATTCATCCATTCATGCCATTGTCACTCAGTTTAGTTTATTAGATTAAAATGTTTTCTACATCTTTAAAATCACAGACCTTATGATCAGCACGTGGAAGGCTCAGATCTGCATATTTTTGTCCAGAATCTCTTCATCTCTTGAATATGAAGAGGTTAACCATACCTTCCTTAAACTGGAAAACCTCATGATGATACATGTGATTTGCTTTAAGAACCATCCATTCCTGTTGATTTCATATAGCTATATATCTAATCCAATATGACCTTCGGTGGCATTCATACAAAGTTTGTTGTGCTTAGTAGTTCACATGCCCATTGGTGGGAAGAATAACTGTGTTAGAGTTGGCTCAGAGAAAAACATATGGGAGTTGATTTTCTGTTTAACTTTCCCTGTCAGGGTCTAGTGACCTCATCTTTGTAGCTAAAATACAAATAGGAGTTTTTAACCCAGGTAAACAGTCCAAATCAGAACTGTGTCCCACTGATCCTGAGAACTGTTTGTTTTCCCATTCTTGTATAGGACTGCCCACATTGGAATGGTATCTTCGCTTATACATAGCAGGAGGTGCTGCATCATAATGTATCCCTAATGTGAGTGACTACATGTAGCAAACTCTCTGTGCTTGTGTACTCTGTATCTCTGCAGACCTACTGATTTTTTGAAGATTTTAATGTAGGTTTATAAATATGAGCTATAAAACATTATTCAATGATGGCATGTTTTCAGTATAACTAGTTGAGCAGATTCCCAAGTATGATATGCTCAGTTTCACCTCTTTATTACTCAAGAGCACTGTGTACTTTGTCGGGTTTGTTTATATTCTCAGCAACCATTTTGTCCTCACATACTTTCAAAGGAACATCTGTTGTATTGCAGGCTCAACTTTCTCTGGCCCTGGCAAAACTAGTTGTTGGTTTCTTTCCTCTGAGGTCCACACATTTTATCTTTATAGTTTTTCTTCAGAAAATACATTTCTTTGTTTCTTTGTGTGCCCAGGTGAGGGTATGAAAGCCAAAGGACAACATGATGGGGTAGGTTTCTCTCCTTTCTCTATGTAGGTTCCTTTTCTGATACCCAGGTTCTCCAGCTTGGCACTCGAGAGGTAATTGTTCTCCCAGGAGAAAGACTTGCCCTTTTTCTCTGGTAATTTGGGCTCAAAGCTAAATCTACAGGTGTATATTTCATGTCCTTTGTTTTTCTATAATTTATAGCAAATTATAACACTGCTTCAGGCAAGGTACTAAGACTGTCTCTCCTAATTCTTGCAAAAATTGAAAACAAAAACGTTTTTCTGTTTCCTTCTATCTATTGTCATTTTTTATAAATGCAGGTGAGCATTTGAACTCAGAGCTTGACCTTATGGCTTAGAATTCCAGTAAGATGAGGATTTATGTGCATTTCCTGGTTTCCTTGGAAAGGTAACACCAAAGGGAAAAATTTTAATGAGATTCTGGTTTCTATGGTAACTAGGATACTCAAGGCAGAGAGGTTTAACAAAGCTGTTTACAGGCTAGAAAAGATAAACAGCAAAAATATGACCTAATGAGTGGTGTGTGTGTGTGCACGCACGTGTGTCTATATGGAAAGTAATTTATTTTATTAGATATTAGAGGCTGTAAATCTTCCTGCTTTGTTGAATAGTCTACAATTTTATACCACAGAGAGTCTGCAGTTATGAGTCACCTGTCATCTTTTTGTGTTTCTATGTCCTCAGATAACTCCTTCAACATAAGAGTATTATTTTGTGAATTCCTTAAGAAATCTCAAGGTTCCTATGTCCTGTTGTTTTTCTGACTCTTGAGCTCTCCACCCCCCTGTGGTCCCTTTTTAGTTTGCTGGTTTCTGCTGTTGCTCCAGCTTATATACCAATATCTATACCTTAAGAGCTAAGAACCCACAAATAAGAGAGAATATGTGGCGTTATTGTTTCTCAGTCTGAGTTACCTCTCTTAGTGTTATATATGTTAGGCTTCTATTTCCCCCCAAAACTTCATGATTTCATTGTTCTTTAGAGTTGAGTAGAATTCCATTGTGTATGAGTACCACAGTTTCATTATCCACCCACTAACTGAAGGCCATTTAAGTTGTTTCTCTTTTCTAGCTATTTGGACTAGAGCAGCAATGAACATGGATGAGCAGGTGTCTGTGGAGTAGGGTGTCAAGTCCTTTGGGCAAGAAGTAGTATATGGGGGCTTTAACTGGGGATGGAGTATGGAAGAGAGCTTTAACTAGGGAGTGAGGAGGAAGCAGAGCTCTAACTGGGGAAAGAAGAAGTCTGGCAAAACAGAAGAGTGAGGGAGGAGGGATTAATAACAACTAAAGATGGTTGAAAAAGACATAGGGAATCACTTTTATATTAGATGTACCTAAGATTGTAAATAATGCATATATATGTATAGATATGAAATTATATGCATATGAAACATACACAAAAGGATTAGAAGGTATGGCCTTGTTGGAGAAAGTGTGCTACTGGGAACAAGTTTTGAGATTTCAAAAGACTCCAAATAATAATATTTAGCTTTCAATGATTTATTTTCAAAAGCTGGAAGATGATTAATCATGTCTGATTTTGACTTAGCCCAGGTTTGTCTTCAGACTTTGTTTTGTAGGAGTTTCGCTCTTGTGTTTATAGGTATGTATATGTAGGAGTCATTTATTTGTGTCTCTCTACGTGACTGAAAGTTACAATTGGAAATTTGGTTAGGACATCTGGAATATGCCACTTTCTATTGTTCATTATTGTGCTCCTTTCAAGAGTCTGCTTCTCCAGGCTCTATCCTTGCACTAATTTGCATATTACTTGTGTAATTAGGTATACAATCTGTGATCAATGTGAATTATTAATATAACAACTATTCAAAGATGTTTCCTCAAATGCTCTTTTGTGTGATAGCATTTTTCCATGATAACTCTACCTTTATAAATTCACGTCTGGTGTTTTATATTTCCTGAAACTATCTCATAGTAAATACATACACATATGCAAATGCATTTCCCTTCATAGTGTTGAAGGTTAAATCATGCCTGCTTCACCATCCACTTCCATATTTGCTCTCTTCTTGTTTACTATGTATCTATGTGATCATATTTCTATACTCTTTAGGACACTGACATTTTTATGTTGAATTAAGCATATATGGCATTGTTTTTTATATGTGTCTTTTATTTTACAACGGCATCTCCCTATGCAGATCAAGCAGACCTGGAATTCACAGATATCTGCCAGACTCTGTCTCACCAGTGCTGGGATTAAAGGCATGTACACCCATGCTCAGCATATGTATGTATGTATGTATGTATGTATGTATGTATGTATGAATATATATATGTATATATCAGAATCTTCTCCTTCTTTTCCTTCCTTCAGTCTCTTACATGTATCCCTTTGTTTTCTCTCAAATTCATGACTTCTTATCTTTAATTGTTCTTACACACACACACACACGTACATATACATCCTAAATATATAAATATGTTGTCAGTTCACATAATGTTGCTTTAATGTGTATGATTTCAGAGCTGACCAGTATATAATCTGCATTGTGTGTATTACATTGTTGCCTAACAATTGTTCTTGAGTTTTTTAAAACTGCATTTTTCTCTTTCAGTGTACTAAGACCCACATTAATCTTTGAAATTGATGAATAACTTCATGTTGGCTTAGAATGTAGTTCAGTCTGTCTCATGCACAACAGGTTGTTGTATCTAATTCATTGTGTTTATGAAAAATTACAATGCAATGACTTATTACATTATAGTTTTATCACAAGTATATCATTAGATTAAGGAAGAAATATGCTGTTTCTTTCTTAATGTTAGTCACCTGAATGTTAGTAATTGCAGAGATTGCACTACTGGGAATATCAGTTACCATTACCTTTTAATCCAAAGTACTGTGTGTGCTTTTAAAAAAGAATTAATTATATTTTTATTTATGTGTAGTGTCTGTGTGTGTGCAGGTGTCTTCAAAATCCAGAAGATGTCAGTTTTCCTTGAGCTGGAGTTACAGGCAGTTGTAAGCTTCTGTTGTTGGTGCTAAGAATGAAATTTGGATCCTCCAGAAGAGCAGCCTTTAACTGCTAAGCCATATCTCCAGCCCCCTGCATGAGTAATTATTACAGTTCCAAGTGCTATTTGGTACCTCCACTGTAAGGAAGTACTCAGGATCAAGAGGTAAGCATACCTTTGAAAGAATGTTGGCCTATAAGACTGGGTAAATAATCCTAAGTGTGATAGAGTATTGGCCTTTGAAATGGAGATTATCCAGTATAATAATAATAAAAAAAAAAACGCCCTAAAGGTAAATTGTAAAGTAGTCTAGTAATCCAAAGTACTCTGCCTTTCCTTTTCTAAGGGGGAGACAGTCCTTGCAAGTGTCTACTCGAAGAGCAGGTTTTAGGACTCAACCAGTTTAAGAAAATAGTGCAACTCAGAAGCTGAGTACTGAAAATTTGGTCATTTGAAAATGTACTTTTATGGTTATATGACATAATTTGGGAAAGTGAAAAACAAACTTCTTTTTATTCTCTCGTCTTTTTAACAGTCCAGTCGTTATTCTGCTCCAGGTCTGTCTTCCAACTGTTCTTCCTCCCATTCCTCCTCCCCCACATCTCCAAGAGGATATCCCCACACCCCCACACATGCCCCCTCATTCCCTGGGGCCTCAAGTCTCTCAAGGGTTAGGTGCATCTTCTCTGACTGAACACAGACACAGCAAGTCCTCTGCTGTATATGTGTCAGGGACCTCATATCAGCTGCCTGGTTGGTGGTTCAGTGTCTGAGAGATTCTGGGGGCCTAGGTTAATTGAGACTGCTGGTCTTCCTACGGGGTCCACCCTCCTCCTCAGCTTCTTCCAGCTTTTCCATAATTCAACCACACCAGCTCAACCAGGGTCACCAGCTTCGTCCATTGGTTGAGTCTAAGTATCTGCCTCTGACTCTTTCAGCTGCTTCTTGGCCTCTCAGAGGGCAGCCATGCTAGGCTGCTGTCTGTAAGCACACCGTAGCCTCAGTAATAGTGTCAGATCTTAGAGCCTCCCCTTGAGATGGGTCTCAATTTGGGCCTGCCATTTGACCTCCTTTCCCTCAGGTTCTTCTCCATTTTTGTCCCTGCAGTTCTTTTAGACAGGAATAATTCTGGATCGAGTTTTTGACTATGTGATGGCAACCTTTTCTTAGACTTTTACTGCTGTGAATAGACACCATGACCAACGCAACTCTTATAAGAACAGCATTTAATTGGGGCTGGCT
>JAJTUV010003659.1:72500-86689 GCA_021653895.1 Mastomys natalensis | reverse complement strand
GTTTTAGGAAGCACGAAGAATAAATGACTTTTCAGTGACCTAGGAGAAAGCTACCGTACTGTCTGCGGCCCTCGAGTGCTGTCAGGAGACACTCCCTGAACATGTTTAATTCTTCTTAAAAGACAAAAGCATTCAGTTAGTTTTGTTTTCCCAACAAAGTTGTTTTGTTTTCCCAAACTGACCAGCCTGACAGGTAGCCATTGCAGGAGGCCCAAGTTGGTGAGGACTGAGCACGGGTGGAAGAGAAAAACAAATCATTGCTAAGAACTGTGCTATTTGCTGACGGGACTTCCTCCCCACCAGACGTACTTCAATCATTCTAGACATATGTGCCTCCAGCTCTCAGGGCTGAGGCAAACCTTGTTAAGTCCCCCAGCTTCTGGGTCAGCTTGATTCCAGTGCACGACCTAAGAGAGGCTTCCCTCCACAATGAAGAAAACTGGGGATCAGAGGCGTAAAGGTTTGGTCCCAGAGACCAAAGACAAGACTGTGGCCTGAGGGACACATGAGCCCCCAGTCTTGGGTACTGCGGGAGCCGACATGAAGGATCTCAGGGCTGGGAGGCTTCTCCCAGGCATAACACAGAAGCAATATTCGAGGCTTCTGCCAGAGAGCTGACAGGCTTGACAAACTTGGACCAGGAAGCTGGACCACTGAATACAGCCAGGTTTTTTGTGTCGACCCGGGTGTGGGCGCTGAAACTGCTGGGGCTGAGCTGCTTTCTAGCAGATGTTCCATCTGCTCATTGCCTCCAGGTAGACAACTTCCTCCATAGGTTGTCAAAGAGCATCTTTGACTGGATTCTGAAGTCGCTCTGTGGTCTTCCAGACTCTCCACCCTAGAGCTTTCCAGTGAGGAGGCAAATCTCTTTCCCTACAACCGGCTTCTCTTGTTCTGCTTGGCCATCACACTCTTGTATCCTCTAGGACCATTTATTTCCCCCGTTTTCTCCAAGGAGTCCTGATAACTCCACCTCTATCCCTAACTAGTGAGTCTGCTGTCTTCCCCTTCCGTACACCGGTACTGCCCTCTGCCCCTCTTCTGATGGGTCCCATTGCTCCACGCTGCTTCTTTCTCTGTCTGTTGAGCATGACCTCAGAGTCATAGGATCAGACTGGGGTCACTGCTAAGCTTAGAAGGCTCCTCTTACAATGTCTTCCTCGAACTCTGTGATTTCCCTCGTAGAATACACCCCACTGGAAGGCCGTCAGTCAAGAGTCGTGGAATCCTGACAAAAGGCACCTGATTCCTCCAGCACCAGCCTTGTGTCCTGATGGGGAGAGACTTCCAACAGGAATTATTAGAAAAAAACATCAACCGTATTGGTCTCTAATTCTTTTTTTTTTTTTTAATTAGAATATTTTAGATTTTTAAATAGTTTATATGTATAGGTGTTTTTGTCTCCATGTATGTATGTGTGTCACATGTATGAAGTGCCTGCAGAGGCCAGGAAAGAGCCACTGGGAATGGAGTAACTGGTGGTTGTGAGCTGCCACATGGTGCTGGGAATCGAACCTGGGTCCTCTGTAAAGGCAGTCAGTGCTCCTTCTGAGCCATCTCTCCAGCCCTGGGCCTCTAATTCTTTATGGACTAGGATTCCACATCTTATTACTATGTGACTTTGGACAGGCCGGCTCATTTCTCTGACGCCCTGAGTTCTCCATAGTGAATTGAGAACAACTCTCTTTCTTGGGTCTGTGAAGACCAAAGTCTACTCCACAGGCACTATGTCAAACCTGCTGAGTCATTAGCACACATCACTAACCAACCAAGACACTGAGATCCGACGGACCCATGGCATCACTGGGTATTTCTGTAGGGCGTGGAGCCATAGCTAGGGCAGAGGGCCATGCTAGCTGGCCCTACCCCCACCTTCATGCTAGACTGACAGTCACTTCATGCAGAGCCTTTTAGAAACTGTTCAAAAATTTTAAATATGACAGAAGAAGAAGTAAAATCGGTAGAAGACATGGAAATATTTAGGCATGGAGGTTCCACTTGTGATCACATTCTTGAGAAGCAGAGTCAAGTGGATCAAGAATTAAAAGCTAACCTGGGCTACATAATGAAGGAAGGAAGTAAGAGAGGGACAGAGTCAGAGAGACAAAGAGGAAAGGACAAATAAATAGGTATTTAGGAATAATTTTGAGAGTTTCAGCAAAAATATATAAGACAGAAGTTTCAAAGAAAGGAAGGGAAAGGACAAAAGGAAAATATTTAAAGGAAGACTGATGCAGCCAGCGGTGGATGCAAAGCCTGTAATCCTAGAACTTCAGAGACAGAGCAGAAGAATCAGGTGTTGAAGAACAGCCTAGGCTCCATGAGACTCTGTCTCAAAAAACAAAAACAAACAAAAAACCCAAACAGTAAACAAAACAAAACAAACGGACAAAACACCACAAAGAAATAAAAACAACATAATGACATGATTTTCACAACTGAAGAAATATAGCCCATATACACTAAGTGTTAAGCAAAAAGACAAACAAACAAACAAAAAAACCATTCCATACCTAGAGGCATCAAAGACACAATCCTAGAAGCCTGTTAAGAAGAAGAAAGAAAGATACTTTATCTACCAAGAATTTCCACACACTTCTTATCAGAACCATAAATACTGGAAGGGAAGGGCCAAGTGCCTTCAGATGGGCTGAGAGGAATGAGCAAGGGTCTGTTGGGATCCAAGATGTGTAAATTAAGATACTGGAAAAGTTAAGCAACTCCCCCAGTTCCCAGAACTCCAGACAAATAGGTGCAATGGAAGCTGGCACCATCTTAGCACCTCTCAGCCTAGGTCTTAGCGGAACTAGGGATGATCCACAGGATAGGAAAGACATCCTGGAGCAATATATGGTTCAATAACAACAGTAAAGCCAAATGCTTAGCATGGAGGAAATGAATAAAGTAGTCACACAACAGAAATCTACATGTGATTAAAATGAGCTGCTCCAGTGCCCATCAGCAGGGATACGCCTCAGAATATGGTATACCAGCAAGTGGAAGGATATGCCCAGATTCCTGGAGCCTTCGCTCCAGCACAATGGCCGGGACACTGAGCAGGAGGTAGGCTCTTCTCCAAGTTTCCCCTTGGACATTAGATCTTTCAACAACCCTGAAAGGGAGAGATGTCCAAATGTGTACAATCTGGAGGATCAATGTTCAAGGCACCTGAAAATCTCAAACAGCTTTGACAAGTCATTACCAATATGTGAGACAGATGGGACAAAATGGTGGCAGCGTGGAGATTCAAAATGTAGATGTCCCTGTTCATAACTCCCAGGCACTCAGCTCTTTGGCTGGAATTTCCTGTGTCTCGCTGTAAAGGACTGGTTGACCTGGATTTCATGACATGGACAACCGAAACCTCATAAATGGCCAAGAACAAGACAAAGTAGAAACTGAGCCAGGTGTGGTAGCATACACCTTTAATCCCAGCACTTAGGAGGCAGAAGTAGACACGGTCTGTTGAGTTCCAGGCCAGCCAGGGCTACACAGTGAGACCCTATCTCAAACAAACAAAAAAGGCAAAAAGAAAGAGTAGTGATTAATAACAAATTTAATTTGTTTGTTTAGGATGCTCACCCATAACCATCAGTAACGTGACTTTGTACTGTGAGTCTTTGGAATCCCAGCTTTAGTTGAAATACAAAATGTTGGGTGTTACAGGAGTAACTTGAGGACTGGTACTCTTCCAGAGGACCCAGGTTCAATTCCTAGTACCCACATGGCGGCTCACACCTACCTGTAACTCCAGTTCCAGAACACGTGACACTCTCACACAGATATCCATGCAGGCAAAAACACCAAGGCATATAAAATAAAAATAAATTATTAAAAAACTCCAAAATTTGATATGCTATCTCTCATTGACCTGAGGACAGTCAACACATACAAACAAAATTTTCCCCAACGGTTGAATCATGAGACAAATTCATACACCTTTGGGATATGTAAGAGGGTTTATGTTTTGATATTGAGGCCAGCTTGTTTAACTTCCTAACCCGTCTCTCTGTGTGGATTCTGGATTCCCAGTGTTTATGGGGCCACCAGGGCCAGGGTGACAGACAAATGTTGCATGTGATTCCCATGTGCTATACATGGTGCTATATACATGATGATCTATACAGCCTGCTCTTCTCGAGTTCCTAGCTGAAGACTTGAATCAACTGGAGTCTAGAAAGCATTGGGTAAATTGTTCATGCAGTACCAGAGAATGTGAGTAGATGGTGCTATGTTTCGCTTTGGAGTTGAAAGAAAAATTTCCTAATAACTAAGAAATAACACTTACTGGGCAGTGGTGGCACAAGCCTTTAATTCTGTCACTTGGGAGACAGGGGCAGGTGGATGTTCTGAGTTCAAGGCCACCTGGTCTACAGAGAGATTTCCAGGACAGCCCGGCTACACAGAGAAACCCTGTCTAAACAAAACAAAACAAATTTAAAAATAAATAAAAATAAACAAAACTTAGTTGTATAACCCCTCTCCAAGCAATCTTACTAAATGTAGGTTTTGGTGGGTACCTGAGAAAGGTAAACTTATGCAGATGAGTCTCCCCAAGAGCCTCCAGGAGAAGAGGCTGCAGTTTAAAAGCCATTCCCTGAAGCAGGACTTGGGGGGCTCATAACTGGAACACTCACTAGCACTGGGGAAGTGGAGGCAGGGGATCAGATCAAATGATCCTAAGTTCCTCTGTAAATAGGTCAAGGCCAAACTCTGTCAAACAAAAATAGCATCATCAACAAAAAGAATTCAATAATGTTTTCCAGCCCCTCAGAAGTCTCTGGACTCCCCCCTTCTTTCTTCTCCTCATCTTCCTCTTCTTCCTCCTTTTCCTCCACTTCCTCCTCCTCCTCCTCCTTCTCCTTCTCTGATCCAGAATATAATTTATCCAGTTATGTAGTGCCAGTGATTTTGGTTTTAAGACTGGATCTTGCTATAAAGCCACACTGGCCTCAAATCTGTGGTCCTTCAGCCTCAGCCCCCTAAGGTCTGACGTTACAGGTATGCACCACCACACTGCAGTGTCAGAAATTCTTTCCATAGTCATAACTTGAAATCTGTCCTTAAGAAACAGCTATCATTAAAGTACCATAGAACCATATCCAAGTGTAGATACATAAATATGGAAAATCCTTAGCCTCATACGTAAGAAAACTACGACTTTCAAAACTTTAAAGTCTGAATAGTGGATTTAGAAATATTTGCATATACAGGAAAGTGTTTAAATTTGACCTTGGTGCAAAGAAAACATCATAGCTGTCTAGATTCCCCAGGTGTTCCTGGAAAGTCCAAAGCCTGTATAATTAATGAATTACTCATCTGGTATGTACACAGAGATTAAATAATTGCATGAACTAGTTTCTAAACTGCTTCCAGGAGGAGAGAAGTCTTGATATCTAAGAAAGCACACTTGGGCTTGGTAGCCACAGAGTGATGCCAGTCAACATTCAGGATCAGGCTTAGACATTAAGGCCCATCTATGAAAACATGATGAACTTTGCTTTTTAGTTCCGAAGTGACGTCTAGTGAAGCACCGAAAAAAACTTAGAGAATTAGAAACCCTTGGTAGGCTGAAAAATAATTTCTTTTAACATCATGGGATTATTTCTATCTCAATTTCTCCACTGACATTTCTCAAACCTATTTTTGTTTGTTTGGTTTGTTTGGGGTTTTGTTGTTGTTGTTTTGTTGTGTTTGTTCGTTTGTTTGTGTAGCCCTGGCTGTCTTGGAACTCACTCTGTAGTTCCAAGGTGGCACTGAACTCACCGAGATCCACCCGCCTCTGCCTCCCGAGTGCTAGGGTCAAAGGTGTGAGCCACCACACCCATCCGTAAATCTAAAGTTTTAACTTCACTCCTTTCTCACCTGCTTACCTGAAGTTATTTCTCATGTTACTAAAAATGCTCTCCGGGGGCTGAGAGACGGATGCCCTTCCATCTTCTTCAGGTTTGATTCCCAAGAGCCGTGTGGCAGCTTGGAGCCATTTAACAGTGTAGGTCCAGGAGATCTGATGCCTTCGTCCTGGCTCCAGGCACACTAGGCTTACCTGTGGTACACAAGACACAGGCAGGCAGCACTCAGTGCATGAAAATAAGTACACTTTTAATGAAAATCTTTCTGAACAAAATTTTAGTATAAGAATAACAGTGCTGCCTTTAAGGGTTACCTGCTGTCAAATTGATCAACAGACAAGTTGTATCAGTTTATGAAATAAACCAGTACTTCCACATGGCTTCAATAATACCAAATCCTAAAATAACATCCGTTAAACATGTGTCAAGGCGATATACAGAGATCTAGCTAATGCCAGCCAGATGCTCTCTTGCAATGTACTCAGTCAACTTTTTTTTTTTTTTAAAGAAAATTAAGTTTGAGAACTGAGGAGATAGGAGATGACTCAGTGTTAGAAGAGCTTGGAGCTTAATTCCCAGCACCCACACCTGTACCTCCAGTGCTGGGGGAATCCAGAACCTTCTTTTGGCCTCTGAAGGAATGTGCTCCTGTGCACACAACCACACAGAGACGCATAATTAAAAACAAATCTTTTAAAAAACAGAATTAATGTTTTCCATTATGCTGAATGACGATTTATATTATTTCTTTTATCCATTTCTATTCAATCTTAAAGTTAAAATTCAGTTATCCTGTTTGCCTCGGTCTTATTCATTTGCAAAAACTCTATGGATTTTAGGGACATTGGTTATGTGCTTGTCTTATGCCCCGAGATTTTTTGAGGTATTCAACATACTAGAACTATTAATTGAGAATTTTTAGTGTCAAGTTGTAGAAATGCTACCTGAAAATAGAATGCTTAGATGAGCATTTTTCAATTTAATTTAATTTTATGTGTATAAACGTTATCTTAGGGTTTTACTGCTGTGAGCAGACACCATGACCAAGGCAACTCTTATAAGGACAATATTTACTTGGGGCTGGCTTACAGGTTCAGAGGTTCAGTCCATTATCATCAAAGGTGGAGCATGGCAGCCTCCAGGCAGGCATGGTGCAGGAAGAGCTGAGGGTTCTTCATCTTGTTTGGGAGGCAAACAGGAGAATACTGGCTTCCAGGCAGCTAGGATGAGGGTCTTAAAGCCCACGCCCACAGTGATTCACTTCCTCCAACAAGGACACACCTCCAATTAGTGTCACTCCCTGGGACAAGCACACTCAAACCACCACAAATGTTTTGCCTGTATGTGTACCATGTGTATGTCTAATGCTCTCAGAGTCCAGAAGAGGGCATCTGATGTCTATGAGCCACCATACGGGTGCTGGGAATCAAATCTGGGTCCTTTACAAGAGCAGTCAGTGCTCTAACCACTGAGCCTTCTCTCCAGGCTCCTGAGCATTTTCTTCACGGTCTCTACTATGTTTTCCTAGCTTTAGATTCTGTTTTCACCAGCAGTTAAGAACACTGGTTGCTCTCTTTGAGGACTTAGGTTCACTTCCCAGCCCCCTAGTGTCAGCTCCATCTGTAACTCCAGTTCCTAGAAGATCTGGTGCCCACTCCTGACTCTGTGGGCACTGAGCACACATAGTGCACATATATATATATATATATATATAATATATATATATATATACACACACACACACACACACACACACACACACACACAGGCAGACAAATACACACGAAGTTTAAAAATGTAATAAAGTTGTTTTACAAATTAAAATGGAAAACAAATTAAAATCTCTATTTACAGATATCTTAAGCTAAAAATCTTCCAACTAATATCTTTAGAGGAGATTTAGCCTTTATGCACACACTCAATCTACCACATCCCTTAAGAACTTTAAATTCATTGGGAAAGCCTCACTACTCTACTTAAAAAATAGCCAGTTGAGATGGGCAGTGGGCACATACATTTAGTTCCAGCACTTGGGAGGCAGAGGCAGGCTGATCTCTGTGAGTTCAAGGCCAGCCTGGTCTACAGAGTGAGTTCCAGGACAGCCAGAACTATACAGAGAAACCCTGTCTTCAAATTCCAAAAACCAAAACCCAAAAAAAAAAAAAAAAAAAAAAAGACAAAAGAATTTTGTGTGTAATCCATGACATCATTATGATATTTAAGAGAAGAGAACTCTCTAGTCAAGGCAATACTGACTAGAATTGGCTTTATTATCAGGACAATCTTGATCTATCCCAATACCTTTTCAGTAATATTAAACCAAATTTTGAAAAGTGTAAATAATTGAGACTCACCAGTATGTCTTTACCTTGAGCCAGGAGACACCACTCTAGAAAATGAATTGTGACCTGTGGGTTCTCAGACCCAGTATTACAATAATGAGTCTGTCATACACTGAACTCACTGTATTTATTACTAGACTAAATCAAAGCTAAGGTCCTTCCTTCTCTGTCACAGTGAGAATCAACACCAAGAAATACGCTCAACTCTGTCGGACCCATAATTCCCCGCTATGGCCAAACTAAAGACTCCGCCCTCTCTCATTTTATTTGTGTTTTGGTTTGTGTATTTGTGGTGCTGGAATCAAACCTCGCGCACTCCAGGCTCTGCTACTGAGCTGTATTTTGCCTCATCACTTACTTTCTCAAATGTACTTTGATTGACAAATGGTTTCTTTCTTTTTTTTTAATTGTATTAAATTATTTTATTTATTTACATTCCAAATGTTGCCCCCTTCCTAATTCTCCCCCATCACCACCACATCTGAGAGGGTGCTCTCCCACCCACCCCCTCACCTCACCCCACCAGCATCCCTCTTCCCTAGGGCATCAAGTTTCCACAGGATTAAGTGCATCCTCTCCACTGAGGCCAGTCCTCTGGTACATGTGCCAGGCCACGGACCAATCCATGTATAATCCTTGGTTGGAGGCTTAGTCTCTGGGGTCCAGGTTAGTTGACACTGTTGTTTTTCAATACAAAGAGAGAAGGGCTTGGGTACAAATTGTGTACTTATTCCAAAATCTCAAGTGAACTTTTAAATAGATAGATAGATAGATAGATAGATAGATAGATAGATAGATAGATAAATGGATGCATACCACACACACACAACACTCACATAGATAGAACATTTCTTGGGGGCCAGCAATATGGTGTCACGGATAATGGTGCTCAGTCCCAAGCCTGAGGGAGTCCCTGGATCCCACATGGTAAAAGAAGATAAAAGCCTTCTAAAAGTTGTCCTCTGGCCTCAACATGATCTCCTCACACAGGAAATAAGTAAATGTATTAAGAAATAAAATCACATCTATCAAGCACCACTGTCATGCCATAGGAGAGAACAGAACATACCAGTAAGGGATAAGTGTCACCTCCCCTACGGCTTGCCTGCTCTGCATGACTTTCATTGGTCTTTCACCCTGGCTTGGTCTCTTGTTATTCGGCATGTGTGAACAGCAGCGTTAGCCCTATGACTCCGTGCCAAGATATGCCAAAATGAGTACTCAGTACATTCCTTCCCTCGACATGTTACAGCCATTCACTCTGAGACCTCAGTTCTCCAAGCTGGAAACAGTCAGGCATTCACTGGTAACATTCCATACAAAGAAGAATGAAAAAGGAAAAGAAAGAAGGTAAGGAGAGGAAGGATGAGGAGGGGGAAGGGAGAGCAGGGAGGAGGGCATGGATGGAATTAAAGAAGGAAGAAAGAAGGAAGGAAGGAAAGAAGGAAAAAGAAAGTGTGGGTTGTGTAAAGGGAATCTCAAAGCGACAAACTGAGTAGCTTGTAAATGAAAGATGTTTATTCTGGGTTATAGTTCTGGTCCAAGGTCAAGGGGCCCCCATCTGATGAGGGCCTTCTGGTTGGGAGAGTCCAAAAAGATGTGAGGAATTTTATGTCAAAGACATGAGGTGTGTTCTTTCCTCTTAAATTTGTATCCTAATGATGTCTTAAATATAATTCCTTTGTCTTAAGTTATCATAAATTGTATATTTTCAAAGGCTTGTTTCATGCGCATGTACACACACACACACACACACACACACACACACACACACACACGAGTACAGTGAAGCTCAGAGGCCAAAGGCATCAGTTCCCCTAGAGTTATAGACAGTTTTGGGCTGTCTAATGTGGGTGCTGGGAACTGACCCCAGGTCCTTTGCAAGAGCAGCCAGTGCTCTAACCACTGAGTCTTCTCCCAAGCACTGGTCATGTGTTTGTTCGGCTTTTGTTTTGTTCTGTTTTTCTGATACACTCTGCAGAGCTATACCTTCCAACTGGAGTGTTTTGATTATTTTTAAAACAACTCAGGTGCATTTATTAATATGTTAGTATATTTAAAATAATGTTTGTCGTTCAGTTATTTTTCCCTGTTTATTATGTTTCTCATTCTTTCTCCCCCTTCTTTTTGGGGCAATACTTGATGTTTTCAGGATTCTTTTTTGGCTTATTTAAAACATTTTTAGCACTTTTCTCTGTGTAGCAGCCACAGAACTGCTCTGGCTATCCGTTCCCACAGAAGACGTTTTCCACTCTACATCTTACCAATATTTTGTCAATCTGAGCAAGGGGTGGGAACCACTCCTCTACTGAAACCCTTTACCTTATCCACTTCCAAACAATACCACTTTGGGGCAGGCAAAAGGGTTCAGTGGGCAGGGGTGCTTGCTACCAAGCCTGATGACCTGAGTTCGATCCCTGGAGCCTACATTGTAAAAAGAGAAAACTGATTCCTGCAGATTTACCTCTGACCTCCACATAAGTACTGTGATGTGTAAACATCCTGCACGAGAGCACACAAACAATAAAACAAGTAGCTGTAAAAATAGTATTGTTTCTCTTTGTTACTTTTTCTTCTGTCTTTAGTTCTCTCCAAGATTCTTGCTTTTGCCATTTCCTTTCTGAGGCGCCTCCTTCAGGCATCCTCCTAACCTATGCTGCTATAACACCTATGACAGTGTCCTTCACCTGAAGGTTCCACATATCCTTGAAAGATAATGTCATCAGACAGATCTGTGATTCTGTGGGCTTGGCCAGGATGCTCAGAGGAATCCACTGTGTCCAGGCTGGTTTTTGCTGTGATGATGGTTTTTCTCTCTGGCTTGTTTCAGGCTAATCCTGTGTCCTTGGATCTCAGAAGATTGTGTTGAGTCTTGGCATGGATCCTGGCATAGTTGGCATTCAGTCAGCCTTATGTATCTACAGGTTTATATCTACAGGTTTATGTGGAAGTTTAAAAGCATCAGTTCCTTCAGCCTCCCACCCCTTGTTTTCTCCTTTCCTTTGTAGGCTGATAATGGCTCATAGGTCCTGAAGACTTGTTCATTCTTTCCAGAATATTCTCTCTGCTGTTCAGGTGATGGACGTCCCACCTATCTGTCTTTAAGTTCATTGACTCCATCCTCTATCGCCCACTGTATTCAGGAGCTAAATCAGTAGGACTTCTTATTTCAGTTATTTTGGTTTTTACTTTTATAATTTTAATTTGTCCCTTTTTATTACTTTGCTAAAATGCCTGTTTAAAAATTGGTAGCTCCTTATCAAGTTGTTTTTTGTTTTGTTGTTTGTTTTGTTGGTGCTGTTTTAAAATTCTTAATTCTAGGGACTGGAGAGATGGCTCAGTGGTTAAGAGCTCTATGTAAAAGACCCAAGTTTGGTTCCTAGCACCTGCATCAGATAGCTGAGCTAAAACCACCTGCAACTCTGGCTTCCAGGGCATCCAATCAATGTCTTTTTCAGGCCTCTGAGGTCACCCACATCTACATGGCATATACACACCAAAACAAACAAACAAACATTCAAGGAAGAAGATGCCCAAAGGAGGTGCTTTAGGAAGAAAGAGTCAAAGAAGAAATCTGTAGATTAGGGAAAGAAGAAGGAGAGGAGGAGGAAGGAGGAAGAGGAGGAAGAAGAGGGAAGAGAGGAAGAAGAGGAGGAGGAAGGAGGAGGAGGAGGAGGAGAGAGGAGGAGGAGGAGGAGGAGAAGAGAGGAGAAGGAGAAGGAGAAGAGAGAAGAGAAGAAGAAGAAGAAGAAGAAGAAGAAGAAGAAGAAGAAGAAGAAGAAAGCCAATGTTGAAATGAAATTTGGCCTACCCACAGTGGTCTGGGGTTGTTACTGAGACACCTGGCAGACAGCACCCTGGTCACTGGGCCTCTGTGGATGGGTGTCCTGGGTGAGGAAGAGGAGGAGGAGAAGGAGGAGGAAGGAGGAGGAGGAGGAGGAGGAGGAGGAGGAGGAGGAGGAGGAGGAGGGGAAATCATTGCTGGATACAGTCTAAGGTGAAGACCATGTATCAGGCAAGTCTCAGAAAAATGCAGTGTCTGACTCTGAAGGCCTGGTGAGTTCAGCCTGCTTTGTGCTCAGAATGCTTTGAAAAGACTGGGAAAGCTTTACTTTCTCACGAAAATTAATTATTAACCATCTCTGTTAAGGGAACACTGCTGGGTGGGGAACTGTGAAAATCAATCCCCAGGAAATGGGTCCCCTGCTTTTCACTCCTCACCACCCCACTGCAAACCCTGAACCTTCAAACCCCCTCCAGCCTCAGAGTCTAGCATTCTTCTGGGTAGTAGGAAAAAAATGTATAAGGAGAAATTAACAAGTATAAGTAAATCTCTGTTTTTATGAGAATGTTCCAAAGCACTTAAATAATTAACAGCAGTAACTATATCTAATTCATCTCTACACTCCCAGTATCAGCACTATAGTGGATGGCTCTGAAGTTACCCATGTGAGGCAGAAGGAAGAGGCTGAGAAGTGGATCAGCAGCTAAGAGCTGAGTGGTTCCCAGCATAAACATGGTTGGTCGCAACTATCTGCAACTCCAGTTTAAAGAGTTCTAACGCCCTCTTCTGGCCCCTGCAGGGACTGCACACACATGTTATAGATACGTATATGTAGGCAAACACTTGTACTCATTTTTAAAAATTAATTTCAAGAAAGAAAGAGAGTAGGGAGGTCAAGGAGGGAGGGAAAGATACTCCTTAAACATCTGTTAACTACTTGCTCTAAGTATTGAGTACTCTGTCTAGGCTTATATTTTTCAAAACCTAATATAATCAGGGTGTTTAAATGCTCCAACTTCCCTTATAGCTCAGCGTCCCTTATAGCCCACCGACCAAAGGTATGGGAGGAAAATGGCTAATAAGTCAAGGGGGCATGGACCTGTTTAGAAGTAGTTTCTTGGAGAGATTCCAATCTTCACTGTCTGCAATCCAATCCAGTAGCAACAACACACCAAACAGAAATCAACAGCGTCTCAATCCAGAAGAAACTGCAAGGCTCTACTGATTTAGTCCACTGTAGCCACAAGAAGCAACTGGAACACCACCAGAAGTTCTTGGGTATTAAGATTTTGTCTTTTGCTGTTTATTTTCATGCTAAGTGCTGGCCACCAAGATATAGAGTCTGTACATAGCTTCTGGGAACCTACCCTGTTAATTCTGATTGGTAAATAAATATGCCAGCAGCTAATAGCTGGGAAAAAGAGAAATAGGTAGGGTTTGGGTTTCTGGGTTAGAGACTACGACGAAGGTGCAGGAAGAGATAGAGCCACCATGGCTTAGACTAGTGTACAGGAGAGGAGAAAAGAGCTGTCATGGCTTAGCTGAGCTATGAAACATGGTCATGTTGGCTGGCCAATTAGAACTAGTAGCAGCACAGAGTAAACATAGTAATAATAACTTGGGTTATGGGTAGAAAGTAGATTCTAACAACATGGAGGGTAGGCAGTTGCCCAGCTATCGTGCTGCTTAAAGCATATTAAAATATAAGGCTGTGTGTGTCTTTCATTTGGGGACATAAATGGTCAAAGGAGGGAAGGAACGCAGCACTGGGATTTATTAATTACCTTTTACAACACTTTGGTATATTTCTCTCTACAAAGTCATGACAAAGATCAGGAAACAAAACAAGTCAATGCCAGAGTGTTGTTAGTGAAGACTCACCGATGACCAACAAGGCAAACGAATGCCAGAGCATCGTCCACTGGTCTGTTAGGTTATAGTTACACTCTTTCCAAACAACACACGTCCTCTCAAGTGTCCACTCCAGCAAAACATATTGCCCTTTCATCAGACAGCTTCCAGAAAAAACACTACATGTCTGTTCTGAGCAAAACATCCTCTATTGCATCTGCTTCAGCAAAATATCCTCTCTTAAGACAGTTTCAAAAAAAAAAAAAAAAATGACATGACACAACTGAGTCTCCAATGAAACCAGAAATTCCCACTTCAATTCTGTTTACATATTAAACACTAAAACATGGACCTGAGGAG
>JAJTUV010003659.1:0-67500 GCA_021653895.1 Mastomys natalensis | reverse complement strand
TGTTTTCTCATTTTTAGTATTTAAATGACCACACAACAGTTAACATGCTATTATATTTTTAATAAAAAGAATACATAATATCGTTTGATTTTAAACAAATTATTTCCTATGGCTTAAATTAATAAGTTCATGGGACCAGATTCTGGCCTGTCTCTGCCTTAGACACTTGACCTTTCTCTCAGAACCTAACTGGTTAGAAACATTTTATAAAAAATAACTTACTATCTAGAGAGTTCTCCTGTTTGCTAGATAAGAAATCCTGTTCTGCCATCCCATCAGGCACAGGCTGTTTAAGTTACTAGATAACAGAGTTGTTATTGATTCTATCATTATTATTTTTTTTCTACTCTTCCTGATTCCCTGAAGTCCAAGGGAAGTTTTGTCGACTAAGAATGATTTTTCTTAAAAAAAAAAAAAAAAAGGAGTCCTTGTTGTGTCGTTAGCTGATCTGTGACAGATGGAGCCCAGAGCTGCCTCAGTGCCCTTTACTCGGAGTGGGAGAACAGAAAGTAAATAAGCCAAAACCCAGAGCACTCTTAGTCATCTGGATTTCTCAGTGTTGGGCCCCAGCACGAGGTAAATGCTGGCTCCTCCTGGACTCCCCTGTTAGCCCAATGTTGTTAACCAGTTTAACATTCCCTTATCACATGCTCATGTGGGCAGAATTAAGTGGAATTAGCTAACAAATTATATAAAATTCATTTACCTTTAAAGGAAGCTGTTTGGTCACAGTTAGAATAGAGAGAGTGTTGCATTAAGGCCCAAGTTAATGGGCCTGCCTGGAGATGAATCAATATCCCTTGGTTTTATTGCCTGGCTTTAATTGTACTTATGTGTGAGCTGCTGCGGAGCTCTGCTCAACTTCCCTCAGCCTACCAGACAGAACATTAGCATCCAGAGGAGAGCCTCCCTGTTATAAAAAGGAACCCAGGAAGCACAACCAGAGCCCAGTAACCCTTCCCAAATCCTTAGCTACATGCAGAAATAGCAAATTAGGGGGAGGAGGGGATCCAATCGATGATTTATGTCAGGCTTGGGGGTTTATAATCCACTGTGATGTGTCAGGATTTCCAGGTGTGTTGTCCAGGCAGATTCAAAAGACATATCTTGGACATCTGCTTCCCCTGAATTAGGCATTTTTTCCAACTTTATGACATCCTCATAATAGAGAGTATTTTCTAATTATTTAAATTAAGTAAAATTTAGTCTAAGTGTCTCTTGTTCTTTCTTCTTTCTTTTTTTAATGTATGTGAGTATGCATTCGCTCTCTTCAGACACAACATAAGAGAGCATCAGATCCCATTAAGATGGTTGTGAGCCACCATGTGGTTGCTGGGAATTGAACTCAGAACCTCTTCTTAATCAGTCAATGCTCTTAACCACTGAGCCGTCTCTCCAGCCCCTTGTCCTTATTCTTGATGTATAGCATGCCTATGAATGTGTAAGGTAAAATGCAGATCTCAGAGCTGGTGGTGTACTCAGTGGTAAGCACTTGTTCGCATACACAAGACCCTGGTTTTGCTCTCCATCACAAAAAAAAAAAAAAAAAATCTAACCTAAAAAGTGAGAGTACTGACATATGAATACAACTCCAGCTCTCCGGAGGCAGAGACAAAAAGTTCAGTCATTCAAGGCCAATATCAGCTACCTAGTGAGTTCAAGACAAGCCTTCAATGTTTAAGAGCTTATCTAAATATATACTTGAATATCTACTGTATAATAAGCTAGGATATTGTCACGGAAGCCAGATTAGATTCTAACGGCCCATCAGTCTTGAGAAATGATGGCTCAGTGGTTAGACCATTGGCTGCTCTTGCAGAGAACTCAGGTTCAATTCCCAGCACCCACATGGTGGCTCACAACCATCCACAGCTCCAGACTCCAGATGTGCACATAGTACACATAAATGCAGGCAAAACATTCATACACGTAAAAATAAGTAAGTCTAAAAAAATTTTAAGATTTATTTTTAATTACATGTATGCATGTATGTATGTATGATGTATGTATGACCATATGGGTGTGTGCATGTGAATGCAGATGTTTGTATAGTCCAGAAGAAGGTATGGAACCCTGAAACAGGAGTTATCAGCAGTTGTGAGCTACCTATAGAGATGGAAACCAAACTCATATCCGCTGCAAAAGCACTAATCACTCTTAACGTGCGGAGCTGTCTCTTCAGCCCTCAGATACATCTCCACCACTGATTTTGACTCCCCCAAAACAAGCACACAGTAGGTGTTCTATAGGCATTTAATCAATAAATAACACTGAAGCCAACAAACCATTCAAAATATTGGAGGTTGAAGGAGGCAGCAGGAGGGACCTGGCAGTGAGGAACACAGCAGAAACTTGGAAGAAAAGAGGAGTCCCCAAGGGGATGGGGGCAGGGGTGTAGGGAATGTTACTAGAAGCTTGCATAGATGACTTAGAACAGAAGGGTGGGAGCAAGGCAGGGAGAATGGGGCACTACACATGTAGGTTGAAAAAAACCAGGGCTTGGGTGGAATCAGGCTGGAGGGGTAGGTATGCAACTTCTAAGGGAGGCCACAGAGACTGGAGGTAGGCGGCACAGCAGCTGACCTTGAAGAGATTGAAGGGCATTGAAGGATGAAACCTAAAACAAGCCACCACTGGCTCACTCCTGAGGAGCAAGCATATAGCCAACCCCAGGACCTCCAGAACTTCCTGCTTCCTCCTCAGGAGCTGCTTCTATGCTCGCTCGCATAGGATATATTGTAAGAGCACTGTGCAACCGCTCTCCATTTTTAAGCTGTATTTACATGCTGGCTAGTTTGTGTCAAGGAGACACAGGCTGGACTCATTTGGGAGGAGGGAATTGCAATTGAGCAAATGCCGCCACCAGATAGGTCTCCAGACAAGCCTACAGTGGGTGTGCTTTCTTGGTTGGCAGTTGTTGTGGGCAATACCACCTCTGGGCTGGTGGCCCTGGGTGCTATGGGAAAGCAAGCTGAGTGAGTTAGCAGTGAGGAGCAAGCCAGTAAGCAATGCTCCTCTATGTGTGGCCTGAGAGTTGTAAGCTGGAATCAACCCCTTCCTTCCCTTTGGTCGCTTTTGGTCATGGTGTTTTGTCAAAGCAATAGAAACCCTAATAAAGCTCAAACAATTTGAATGTAGAGTGGTGGGGTTTAGGGTGTTGAATTATGTGGAAAATCATTTCCACTTTCTGCTTTTGGCAGTAGAACTGTTTTGCCCTAGAAAGCAACTGAACACATCATCCTAACTTCCAGGTCCCTCCTCCTGCTGTGATTCAGATTCTAAATCTGGATTGAGTCCCTGAGCAAAATCTTCTAGGCATGCTTCCATGGCCACTAACATTCCTGCTATCATAAGCAAAAAAAAAAAAAATCAGTTAAGAAACATAGTACTCTCATTAAATATACATTGTTCACTTTCCTGGGTTTTCTCAACTCGGCATAATGTCATTTAATTTTTAATAGCAAAATAATTTTGAAATGAATATGGTCTTAAAAATTAAAGTTCGTGGAAAGCTATCTTTGCTGGCAAGTGAGACTCCTTCCCTACACACACCACACACACACACACACACACAGGGATAGGATGGCTTAACTCCTACCATCTACCAGCCTTTGGGGTGCCTCAAAACCAGGCCAGGGCTGGAACAGAGTCTCAGCAAAAGTGGAAGGAAGAGAGGAGGCAGAGTACCTCCAGTATCAGGGAGGACTATCAGGACGTCCTGCTAATAAAAGACTTTTTCACTGTCCACAGTATAATTGGTTTACAGCCTTTTTTGTTTGTTTATCCATAAGAGCTGCTGTTAAATGGCTCGGGAAGGCTCTTGCCTAATGGCTGGGTATCTCCGAGGCCTGCCGGAGGCAGAGGAGGGCACAGGAGGCCTGGATTCAGAGCGGAAATGCGTATCACCTATAATGGATTTGGCCATCTGATGGTACTGGGAGCCAGAGAGGCAGAGAGAGACCAGCAGAGTTCTGCTTCTGTAACCATTAGCCAAATCAAAAGCTCCGGGTGACTTTGGCCTCTCTAAAGGTGTACTAAATAGCTGTTGGATCTTTGTTTCCTTAATCCCTTTTAAAGGAAGGAGATGGCAGAACATTAATTCTGAAATCAAAGAATGTGCCTCTGTGTAGACATCACACACACACACACACACACACACACACACACACACACACACACCGTGGGCAATCCCTCCCTCAAGTTTTTGCTCAGCCTGGGAGAATTTATTTATTTGTTTCCTGTGGAAAGCAGCGAGTTTGTTTTTCTGCTGAGAAACACTTTTCTTTTTGCAAAGGCCAGCAAAAATATTAAATGGGAATAAATGAAGCATCGAGATGGAAGCCAATTTACTGAAATGCACGCAATTAGACCAGAAGTGCTAAGCAAACACCCTGGGGGTGTGGGTTAGGCAAGCTTCTAGGGTTGGGGTTCAAGAGGGAACAGGGGGGTGCGGGGGGGTGTTGTCTGGCCCTAAGGGGGTGACCAGGTGAGGGGAGGAACCATAGGGAAAGTGCCTATCTTTGTCCCAAGCTCGAAGCCCGCTCATAACCGCGTCACCAAGTCAACCCGTGGCCACTAGGCAGATTATCTGTGAGGGTCAACACCCTGTAACCGCGCCACCCCCCTCGGGCCCTGTCCTTCCGATCGATGTGGCCACTCACAGCCCAGGAGATAGCATCGAGTCCCTGGCGGCCACCCCGAACAATGGACTCATTGAGGCCCGGTCTGTAGAGAGATTAGGTGTGCGGGCGCCCAGGCCTTTCACTCCCAGGTCCCTCGTTGGCCACAGGTGGCCCTTTTCCCTGAAGAAATCAAAGACACTCTCCCCTCTGCCCTGAGTTCCCTCAGTGATCCTAGGAGGGAAAGAATTTTCAGAGTACAAAACTCCTTTCTTCTTCTTCTTCTTCTCTTCTTCTTCTTCTTCTTCTTCTTTTCTTTCTTTTCTTTCTTTCTTTCTTTCTTTCTTTCTTTTTTTTTTTTGCGTCTAATAATTGAAGTTAAGAATAGCTCACCCCAACTGAATGCATTTTCCAGTAAGGGAAAAAATATTAAAATTGCACAGGTCTAGATCTGAGTGTATAGTTTGGTTGATCGGAAGTCGGTCTATACCGATTTATTTCCTCTTAGTTGCCTCCCGCCTTCATTTACAGAGGCTCTCTGCATAGGTGCAAAGAAGTCCAAATTCTCCAAAATCTTCCAGTGTCTTTGGAGGACCAGGTCGGAGGCAGACCAAGCAACTCATGAGTCAGCAGCTTGGGTAATATCAACTGCAGACAATAAACACCGTGACCACTGGGAGTTAGTCCATCCTTGCCAGCGGTGGGCACACCCAAATTAAAATCGCCGGTTAAAGCAGCGTCCCCACCCCCAATATCCAAAGTATCTGACAGATGGAAGCCAGGCACAGGCATCCTGAATATGCGGTGTTTTAATCTCCTTTTCTAAGCAACCCACTCCTCTCCTTGCCCCGCTGCCTGCCCTGTTTCAACAACACGCAAAATGGGTTTTCTCTGAGGATAGATTCCACTAGAGACTCCAGGACCGTCGTTAGAGATTTGAAAACCCTGCGCCAACCCCTTGCCCAACTTCTCAACCACAATGACAACACTTTCCAGTTCCTTCACATTTGGGAGTGTGTTCTCAGTTAATCAAATAGGCTCCAATCCCTAAAATTAAATAACAATAGCCTTCAACTTAAAAAAAAACTAAGCCATTGTGATTTTTTTTTTCCCCAGAGCTAACAGTCGTCATGTTAGAAGTATAGGGAACACAGATACAGATAAAAATAAAACGAAATAAGGGTAGTTTGAACAATAAAACAAAACAAAAACGACAGCTTCAGGCTTACAGAGCTGGGCTCTGCAAGCATTTCTCAAACACTGTATTCTTCAGCAGTTGCACCCTTGACGTTTTGCAAATCATATTACTGATGCATATCATACTATTATTTACAAACATTATAAAAATACAAGAAAATTAAAAGTTAGACGTGATGCCTTACACCTGCAACCTCAGAACTGGAGAGAAGAAGGACGAAGGCTTGCACGGGAGTTTGAAGCCAGCTTGGACTACATCCTGAGTTGCAGGCGAGCCAGGGCTACAAAATTAGACTCCCCCAACCTCCGCCCCACCGTGTTTAAAAAACAAAAACAAACAAAATACATCAGAGGTGTGTGGAGAGAAGATATAAACTTTCTTTTTAAGCTCGTTGGGAGCGGTTTTGTAAAAGAGTGAAGATTCTGCTAAGTTTGCGCGCCCCGTTTTGGAGACCTCCACGGCCGCAGACAGGGATCAGCGGACTGAGAGAGAAAATTGAAACAAGTGCAGGTGTTCGCGGGCACCTGGGCCTCCTTCTTAAGGCAGTCCGCCAGGCCAATGGTGACTTCAGGCTGAACCACGTGGGGTGCCCCAGAGCCTATGGCACGGCGGCCGGCTTGTCTGTCCCCGCCAGCCCCTGGTTCCCCAGGAGAGCAGTGGAGAACTGTCAAAGTGATCTGGAGTGGCGCTGAGAGTCCGCGAGCCGCCCAGCGCCTAAGGCTTGGCTGGTAGCTCCCTACCCGGGGCTGCTGGCCCCCAAGTGCCGGCTGCCACCATGAACAGTGACGAGCAGTACTTTGCGGCCACACAGCTCTACAAGGACCCGTGCGCATTCCAGAGGGGCCCTGTACCAGAGTTCAGCGCTAACCCCCCTGCGTGCCTGTACATGGGCCGCCAGCCCCCACCTCCGCCGCCACCCCAGTTTGCAGGCTCGCTGGGAACACTGGAGCAGGGAAGTCCCCCGGACATCTCCCCTTACGAGGTGCCCCCGCTCGCTGACGACCCGGCTGGCGCGCACCTCCACCACCACCTCCCAGCTCAGCTCGGGCTCGCCCATCCTCCTCCTGGACCTTTCCCAAATGGAACCGAGCCTGGGGGCCTGGAAGAGCCCAGCCGCATTCAGCTCCCTTTCCCGTGGATGAAATCCACCAAAGCTCACGCGTGGAAAGGCCAATGGGCAGGTAAGCCTGGCTGTTTCTCCCTTTCTCTTCTCCTAGTCAGGACTCTGCTGCTACTATCTATCTTCAAGCGCTCCCCCGGGCCTTTTCCCAAGTTCCTCTGCAACCCGCAGGGATAACGTAGACTTAGAACAAACTCTAAAGAAGCCAATAAGTCCACTCATCTTAGCAGCCTCTTCTCCACTCAGCACTCCTCCTTCCTTGCGCGTGTCCTGAGCCTTTCTTACCCTGGGAGCCGGCTCCCACGTTGGAGAAGGAAGAGGCCTAGCCAGGCTCAGAACTCCCGAACTCTTTGGATCCTTCTGCAGCGAGGTACCTGGACTCCTGGGCACCAAGGGCCCCAAGCAAGTTAAAGCAAGATATCTTTGACCTAGGCTGGAGTCCCTTGGTAACCCTAGGCCTCTTCACTTCCCGGCCCTGTCCTAGTGGCTGTATTAAAGAAACGGGGGCCTCCTAGGGGCACCGAGTAGCAGTAAAACAGGAAGGGAAAGGAAAATTGCGTCCATCCAGGCCTGGGTGCCAAGGCCCTGGAGTAGGATAAGGGGTGTGGGGTGAACGAGGAGAGGCTATACCAACGTGAGGTGCTCACCGGCAGGCTGAAAGGCAGGTGGCTCACTCTTTCAGAGTCTGGCAGCTGGCAGAGGCCTCTGGGGTGCCAATTCTTTTTGGACCAACCAAGAGGGTTTGACGGGTTCTCTTGAGCTGTGTCCCAGGAAGTAAATATGCAGAAGAAGGGACCTCCTTCCTGCTGTCTCGCTCAAAGAAGCAAGACCCCCTGGGTTTCCTTAGTCCTGGGCGCCTGCTTTGTGATAAGTCCTTCCTTCCAGCAGAGACGAAGCAGAGCAAGCCCCAGGTCCCTTCCCCGCCGGATGCTGGCAGCCAATTCGTGCGGGGCCTGTGCCCGTCGCTGTACAGTGTTATCTCTTCCGGTCTGCAACCACTTCTGGTCACACCTGGACTGCAAATAGCTGCTTTTTCTTTTGCCTTCCGACTGACTGTCGGGAACCAAGGGCTAACAAGCTGGAGTTGCCATCCCTTGAGAATTCTCAACAGCGTCCTCGGGTACTAAGGCGCCCGGTCTGACACTACTGCTGGAGCAGCCAAGCAAAGCTCCGAGAGGGTATGGGGGTAACCAGATTCACCAAGGACCCGGGGGCGATGTTGGGCAGGGGTGGGGGGGCTCCTCTAGCTAATTCATTTTCTCACCGAACCAATGGCCCAAACTCTAGCTGGAAGATCCCCCACCTCTGACCAATTCCAAGGAGATGGAACAGGTAGACGCTGCTGAGGCCTCTCAAGGCCAAAAGGCGCTGAGACCCTGCTATTGGGCTGACGGAAGACAGACCCTCCACCCAAAGGGGTTCTTGCCAAGGATTTTGGGGATCCCTGGAACAAAGCCTGGAGATTATTTCTGGCTATCTGCTCCTACTTTGGGCTAGAGTGGAAAGAAGCCAGGGAGTAAAATAAATCTGAGGGGAAGCAGAAAGCTTTCCCTGTGTTTGGGGAACCCTTTGGAGACACCGGGTACCAGTGAGATCCGGGTACCAGAAGCCTTTGCGGGGCCTTTCTGACCCTCTGCAAGTAGGGCTCGCGGCAGATTACCACTCTGCTCTCCCAGTGGAAGCCTGCAAGGAGCTGCAGCCGACTCCACTAAAAAAATATATACAGAAGAACTGCAAGGTTTAGCGAACCCACCTGCGTGTTCTTAGTGGGTTCACAAGCCTTGGAAAGTGCTTAATGACAAGTGGCAATAACCGCTTGTAAATAATTGGACCTAAGAGAACTTCACAATTCTCACTGGCAAGTTCTACTGAGTCCCAGAAAAGGGTCAGATCTGCTGGTCTCACCAGCAGATTCCAATTTTAACTCCCACCCCTGGCTTCCTCTAGCTGAACACTGGTCCCTACAGTGTTTCACTAGGACTTGGCAAAGTAGGCGGCTGACAGTGGGAGTCAGCAGTTTAAAATGTTTCTTTAAGGATAAGTATCTTTCCTTTCCTATACCAGGAAAGGCCTGTGTGGTTTGGGGACACAGGTTTGTGTTCCTGGGGACAAGAACTGCTTTCCAAAGAGTGGTCTAGGGGGCTCACTTCAGCTTCTGGTGCCTCCCCAGGACCTGGGGGAAGTCCGGGGAGCAGATTCTACCCTGGAAATTAATCCCTTGCCCTCAACACCTTTCAGCTCTTTGAAAAATGTCTCTCAGCTCTGTCCTGAATCACTCCAGCTTCAGCCTCTTCCACTGAGCTCTGCTGGAGAGTCCTCAAACCAGTGTCCACGTACCAATGCAGTGGGTGCTCTGCAGAGACAGGAAGGACCCAGACCTGGGAAACACCGATTTCTTGTGTCACCGATTTCCTGGTGACTTGGCTCTGTTGCTTGCTTTAGATGCGGGTTTGGAGCTGGAACGAACAAGCCCATTCTTTCTCAGAGTAGCTTTTGGTTTAGGTTGGATCTGACCTCAGCAACGTTTGTGGTCTCCTCCTGCTAAGTATAACCTTTCCCAAAACAGTATTTCTTCTCCTCAGAGGCAGAGGGCTAACTGAAATTACAGTAACAATTAGCACTCAGTTGTGGCTAATTATAACTATATTAAAAATAATATACAGGCTCAGGGAAGTGAAAGTTTGAAACAAACAAATGAATCAAAACAAAAACAAAACATTCCCTTTCAAGCCTTAATTCAATCCACGGAACGAAACCTAAGATAAAAGGAGAGAATCAAATCCCTACAGTTGTTCTCCACCTCTACATGCACACTGCCTCGCTCTCACGTGCATATTCTATATGCAATAATAATAAATATTTAAAGCAATAAAAATGATATATGTTAAAAGAAATAACAAAAAATGTCAATATGCCTATAACTTAATGACCACCATAATCTTTCAAACTGTAGTCTACATCTATTAATGAGTTATTAAATTCATTTAAAACTATTTTTGAGACTCATTATGTTGCTGTTGCTAGCCTGGAACTAGCTAGCAGAACAAGCTCACCTCCAGCTGCCTCCCCCTGCCTCTGCCTCCTGGGTACTTTTAAATTAAAGACCACGAGGCTCTGATCTTGTTAAAATAAGTTAATGTGTTGAGTTTAGTATTGTTTTAATGAAACGGTGAATAAAGAAGAAAATTATCACTATATGTGGTAAAAGTTTACTCTAGAAATGTTTCTCAGATATATATGGATGAGATAGTAATCAGATTGAACTGGGTCAGAACGTTTGTTTAAAATCCTGCGTCTAAGGCATATCCTTAGTAGAATGGAGTCAATCAACTTTTCTTTTTCTTTTCTTTCTTTTTTTTTTTTTTTTTGTTTTTTTTGTTTGTTTGTTTTGTTTTGTTTTTGTTTTTCGAGACGGTTTTCTTGTGTAGCTGGGCTGTCTGGAACTCACTCTGTAGACCAGGCTGGCCTCAGAAATCCACCTGCCTCTGCCTCCCAAGTGCTGGGATTAAAGGCGTGCGTCACTACCGCCTGGCAATCAACTTTTCTATTATGTGCATTTTAGCCATTTTAACATCAATTAAATGAACTAATTTTGAAACCACTGGTTGCCAGATCCAAGCGTAATATCGAGGTGAGAACCGGCACAGCCTGAGAGAAAGGGCACCATTGCCTAGGGAAGACTCTTGGTGCCACCACAGTGGGGTTCTGAAGCAACGGGCTGCGGTTGGACTAACAGTTGTGATCAGTAGGAGGGCTGTTCTTGTCCTGTGAATAAAATATTTGAGCTTTAGGGGGCCCGGGGGACCTCACTAACGACGGTGTCACCCACAGGAGGTGCATACGCAGCGGAACCCGAGGAAAATAAGAGGACCCGTACAGCTACACACGGGCGCAGCTGCTGGAGCTGGAGAAGGAATTCTTATTTAACAAATACATCTCCCGGCCTCGCCGGGTGGAGCTGGCCGTGATGCTGAACTTGACTGAGAGACACATCAAAATCTGGTTCCAAAACCGTCGTATGAAGTGGAAGAAAGAGGAAGATAAGAAACGTAGTAGCGGGACAGCGAGCGGGGGCTGTGGGGGCGAAGAGCCCGAGCAGGATTGTGCAGTAACCTCGGGCGAGGAGCTGCTGGCATTGCCACCGCCGCCACCTCCCGGAGGTGCGGTGCCCCCAGGCATCCCTGCTGTAGCCCGGGAGGGCCGACTGCCTTCGGGCATTAGCGGGTCGCCACAGCCCTCCAGCATCGCGCCACTTCGACCGCAGGAACCTCGGTGAGGACAGCAGGCTGAGGGTGAGCGGGTCTGGGACCAGGAGTGTGGACGTGGGCGCGGGCAGCTGGATAAGGGAGAAGATCATGAGGCTTAACCTAGACGCCACACAAGGAGAACATTCTTGAGGGCACGAGAGCCAGTTGGGTATAGCCGGAGAGATGCTGACAGACCTCAGGAAAAACAGACCCGAGCTTCTCAAAACTTTGAGGCTGCGTCTGATGCTATGCGAACGGCCAAGTCTGCCTCTAGGACTCTTTCCTGGGACCAATTTAGAGAACCCGGGCTCAAAGTAGAGAACAATGAAAAGGGTACAAACTTGAGTGTTCCCGTGATGTCCAACAGGTGAGCTGGACTAGGTGTCTTTGTCTGCCCAGGAAAAGAACGGCTGAGCAATCTAAGGTTCAGAATAAAGAAAGGGAGCTGTTTGAGGTTTCAAAGCCAGTGCTTCTTCCGATCCTCCCTCCTCTTCCCCTTCCCTCACCCCCTTTTCCTTACTTCCCCCTCCTAGATTCTTTCCCTCTTTAGCCAAATATTTCATTAATGTCCATCCTTCAACCTATAGCATTCCTTTGAAAATCAGAAATTCTTCACACCCGGACTTCCTTGTGCCCCCAATGGGACTTCCAGGGTCCTGAGGGACAAAGGTGCATAAGGACATTTGAAGTTTCAGTTTAGAGATCTAATATCTTCCCGGAAGGAAGCCAGGTGCCCTGGCACACCTTGGGAAACTATTCACAAAGCCCGGATGTGATTTCTACGTCATGGTTAGAAGATGGGAGAGAGGGAGGGGCAGGGGGAAACTGGTTGTTTTCATTTAAGGCTTTAAATTAACCATTCTTTTCCAATAGGTCTGCAATTTCCAAGTCAGTCCGTTGCTCCTTTCAAGGTCTGAGCCTTGTCTTTAGGCTGTTTGTGGAAAATGCTTAATAAGTACGAATAGCAAGAAAGGGGTTTGAAGACCTGGTCTTATTTCAAACCTTCCTAGAGGGCGATGTTTCCATTTCATTTTAAAATCTTAACTAGCGGTTTTTTTTTTTTTTCGATTAAAAATTTATTTTTCTTCGATGGCTGTGGTGGTGCACTTCTTTAGTCCCAGCACTTGGGAGGCAGAGCCAGGCAGATCTCTGGGTTTGAGGCCATTCTGATGTATACAGAGTGAGTTCCAGGACAGCAAGGGCTACACAGAGAAACACAGTCTTGAAAACCCACAGCTTTTCTAAAGAAAGGGGCTTGGTTTGATTTGGTTTGAGTGAAAAATCCTGGGCCAGCAGAGTCCTTCTACTAACCACAAAGCTAGGTTGATTTTGTTGGCTTCAAACTCCTTTTCTGCCTTCTGTTCTGAAGGCAATTCCAAAATACTCGACTGTCCCATCTAAGCCTGGGATTCAGGAGAGAGAGAGAGAGAGAGAGAGAGAGAGAGAGAGAGAGAGAGAGAGAGAGAGAATTCAGTGTGAATGTGTTCTTTCAGGATGCTGCACACAGCTTGGGCTCTAGGGTGAGACAAATCTACATTGGAGATCTCAAAAAAAAAAAAAAAGTCAAGGTCTTCTCCCACTTTAGTATAGTGGCAAAATTTGAGCTACCTTCTAAGGTTGCTGTAGGGTTTGGATTACAGATATAGACCAGTTTAACTTAATATCTAGAGAAGAGTCATCCATCCATATTATTAGCAACTGTTTTGCTCATCACCATTTTCCTGAGTAACTAGAAGCCGGCCGTTAGCCTCTTCTAGTCTCCACGGGTCCCTGAAGGGTCCTCTCCTTTGGCAAACCCCTGTACAGTTGAAGTGATTTTTCAGGTACCCATCGGTCTTAGCTAAGCAATTCCTAGTTTTACCAAACTCCCTTGTTGTCCACAGCAACCTCCCCTAGGTCCTTCTTCCTAGGATGTTTGGTTGGGTTGGTGGAGAAGCTGAGACCGGTCCTTTTGTAGCTATGTAATGGGTTCCAGAGTAAACCAGCCTGTTCTGGAGTCTGGAATCTCAATCTGACTCGCATTGGCAGGGCCGCTGCTGCGATGTGCCCGGGGAGGGAGACAGGGAGGGACTGGCAGGAGCTGGGAATTTGGGGCACCCAGTAGTTGTAGGGCTGAAAGGTGGGGGCTGACAGCGATCTCTATGGAGCAGCAAGAGAGATCTGCATACCTTTCCGCTTGCGCAGGAGGGTGGCGGTTCGGGGAAGCTGGAGCATGGGCTTCGCTCAGAATATGTTTCTAAAAATCAATCTGGTTACCCTGACCTTGTATATCCCATCCCCTTTCCTACACATGGCTTTGACTGAGTTAATTCTGTCCTCCTATGTATCTGGGGCTCAAAAACAAACAAACAAACAAGGATGGAAGGAAATGATGTCTTCCAAGGGCTTTTAAGGGATCCGACACAGGGTGGGTGCGGTCCCGGTCCCGTAGTTTCCAGTAGAAACCTCTCTTCCTGAGAGGGACTGCTGGCCAGATAGTCCTCAAGAAAGTGAGAGAGAAAGCCACACTGGGCTTACCTGGAGGCTGCAGCAGGCACCGGGAGGACTTCACTGGTAGCCTTGGGTAGCAGGATGAGATTCAATGGCAGAAGTGAGAGCAGAGCCTACAGCTCCGCTGGCGGGCTCCATCTGTGCAACCAGAAGTGGGGAGCCATCCAGAGCTGACTAGCCTGGGGACACACATTGAGACCCTTGGGGATGTAGGGGTAGGCTAGAGGCGCTGGGAGTTCCAAGCTCTATTTAAAAGCCTGGGTTTCTAAGCGCGGAGGCCTTAAGAATGGGGGTGGAGCCGATTGGGGGACTACTGTGTTCCTCCGTGGCTAGAGTGTTCCTTTCACGAAAGGAGCGGACGCCACTGCAATGACTTTGGAAAGTGTTAGGGAGAAGATGTGTGAGCGCCGAGTGCCTGCTTGTACCCCACTCCACTCTCCCACTTCGTTTCCCAGAATATGCCCCTAGCAGATCTACATGCCCTTCAATTCCTCTTGAATTCATCAAGAGGTGTTCCCTGATACAGATCAGCCCTGAACCTGCTGTGGATAAAGAGATGAAGACCTGGAGAACGCACGGGGCTTCTTCCTCACCGCACACCCTCACCTGGAAGCCTCTGGAAATGACTAGCCCCTGAGCTAAAGGGCTCCTGCGGGTTTTCCCAAATCCTGGGGGGTTCCCAGTCTAGAATGAAGGTGGCATAGAGATAAAAAAAATGCAACGCATAAGAAACAAGGCCTCTGCTTTTCTTTGCATACACCTCTTCCTGTGGCTTTGCTCCCAACTGTTCAGACAGCTCATCTCGGCTCCAACAGATCCATACTGCACGGTGACAGGAGCTCAGTTGAGTGGTGCTTGTAACACAGAGTCCGTAAGGCAGGACCTGCCACAGGAAACATGTATCCAGCTCTTTTCATAAGCTAGAATTCCTACTGTGGTAGCCCCAGTAAGGTTTTTAAAACCCTCTTGCTCTTAACACTCAACAACCCTGGAGGCTCCTGATTACCTGTGAACTTCCAGAGTGAATAAGAGTTAATCAGCTCATCCAGTGCCTCCTTTGGAAACAAGGCAGCTTCAACTTCCCCAGTTATCTTTAGGTTCCTGACCTGGTAAGGCCATCTCTCCACATCTTCACTTAACCACAATCCAGTCATCGAAGTTTGAATGAAATGTAAGCGTTGCTCGCTCAAGTTAGTGAAGCCTCCCTAATACATTTCCTTAAATATATTAATATTTTACT
Source organism: Mastomys natalensis (assembly GCA_021653895.1). Classification (NCBI taxonomy): domain Eukaryota; kingdom Metazoa; phylum Chordata; class Mammalia; order Rodentia; family Muridae; genus Mastomys; species Mastomys natalensis. The sequence goes on along the minus strand of JAJTUV010003659.1, from coordinate 52,586 downwards.
TTATATGTATGGGTGCTTTGCATGCATGTACCATGTGTGTGCCTGGTGCCTGTGGAGGCCAGAAGAGAATGTTGGGTTGTGAGCCACATGTAAGTGCTGAAAATCAAAGCCAGGTTCTCTGGAAGCAACCCATGCCCTTAAGCATGGAGTCACCTCTTTAGCCCCTACCTGTTACAGTTCTATCATATACACCCTGCACCAGTCTCTCTCTCTCTCTCTCTCTCTCTCTCTCTCTCTCTCTCTCTCTTTCTCTCTCTCTCTCTGAGTTTGGTATCTCTCTGTATATCTGTGTTTGTACAGTTGATGTCTAAGGGCAAGTCCAACTTTGTGTGTCTGGGTATACCTGTATAGTCCTTTATGTTCATATGCTTACTATGTGTCAGGTAGGTTGCCATAGTGACAGTGGCCAGGTAGCATTGAACACCAGGGGTGCTTTCCGATATGCCTTTTCCCTTTCCCTTTCCCTTCCTTCCTTCCTTCCTTCCTTCTTCCTTCCTTTCTTCCTTTCTTCCTTCCTTCTTATGCATGTACTTATTTACAGGGTCTCACTATGTAATCCAGCTGGACTGGAATCCCATATGTAGACCAGGCTGGCCTTGAACTAACAGATCTGTCTTCCTTTGCCTCCTAAGTAGTGAAATTGAAGGTGTGGACCACCATGCCCACCCTTCCTTCCTTTCTTCTTTCCTCCTTCCTCCCTCCTCCTTCCTCCCTCCCCCTCCCTTCTCATTCTTTCTCTGTGCTCTAGAGATGTAACAACTACACTGACACTAGGCAAAATTTCCTGCACTGAACACAGTCCCAGCCCACTCTACATTCTTTATACACAGTGCCTTGCTCTGGTGAAAATTGTTTCAGTTCTTCGTATTCTGAACAATATTGAAGGCAGAAAACATTTTGTCTGTGAAATCTGTCCCTTTCTACCAAAGTTTCAGTCCTCTGTCACCGGAGTAGTTTTTAAATGTTTTTGAGGAAAAACTGAGTTCACAGCAAAGACCAATCATGACTTGAAGAGCTTCACATACGTGTGCTCTTGAAGATTAGATGACCTAGGGGCTCAGAGGACAGCAGAATTCTCAGCTGAGATGGAATCAAACTGTATTCAAGCTCACCTCAGGCAAGCAAAAGGGAAACTGAGGTAGGGTACCAGGAAGCAGAGTTGTGTCTCTGTAAGAACTAGCAGTAGCCGGAGCCTTCTGGAAATGTATCTTTGTGGATAGATTGGAAAGCAGAAAAAATGCAGGCAGACACAGTGGGCAAGGAAGGTTAAGTTCTACACAGAGTGACTCCAAATAACTATTTTCAGGGTAAACAAGACTGGCTGACCCAGATTTGGTCTTCAAGGCTTCCTCGGGATAGCAGACATTAACACCATTTCAAAACTATATTTGCTTACAAGTTAAGTAGAAAAGAAAAAAAAACCTTACTCTTTTCTCACTAAAATTATTCTTTTTTCCATTAATTTACCTATTCACTTTACATCCTGATTGCAGCTCCCCTCCTCTCCTCCCAGTCCCACCCTCCCACTCCCCTTCCTCCACTATCCCCTTTCTTTCTCAGAGAAGCAGACCCCACCCCAACCCTAACCCCACCCCTCCCAACCCCTAACCTCCGCCAAGTACCAACCTGCCCTGGCACATTAAATAGTATCAAGTCTACGCGTATCCTCTTTCACTGAAGCCAAACAAGGCAGCCCAGCTAGGGGAAGAGGATCCAAAGCAGGTAACACAATCTGAGTCAGAGACAGACAGCTCTTGCTCCAACTGTTGGAGAATTCACATGAAGACCAAGCTGCACATCTGCTACACATGTGTAGAGGGCTCTTTGTCCCATGCTTTTTGGTTGGTGGTTCTGTCTCTGTGTGCCCCATGGGCCCAGGATAGTTATCTCTGTAGGTTTTCTTGTGGGGTCATTGGCCCCTTTCCCTGACAAGACTACTTGAGTTCCATCTAATGTTTGGCTGTGGGTCTCTGCATCTGTTTCTATCAGCTGCTGGATAAAGCCTCTCAGACAACAGTTATGTTAGGCTGCAAACATAGCAGAGTTTCATTAATAGTGTTAGGGGTTGGCTCTCCATTGGGGTAGGTCTCAAGTTGGGCCAGTCATTGGCTAGCCATTCCCTCAGTCTTTGCTCCTTCTTTATCCCTGCATATCTTGTAGGCAGGGCAAATTTAGAGTTGAAGGTTTTGTGGGTGGGTTGGGTGTCCCCCCTTCATTCACTGGAAGTCCTGCCTGGCAACTGGAGGTGGCCAAAAAAATATATTCTCTGATGGGTGTGTGTAACTCAGTACCAGAGCTCTTACCTAGCATGTACAATGCCCTGGATTCCATTTGAAAAAATGCATGTTTTGGTCTATAATGAGATGTCACGACTTTTGGAAACACAGATAACTCCAACTTTAAGCTGTATTCTACAAATCAACTTCAAGGAATTGAATTGCCTAGAGTCTTTTCCTAAAGACAGAGGAAGTAGAAAATATATACTTTTTAGGGCTGGGGCTTCACTATTTGCCTAACTAGTACGAGACCCTGGGTTCATAGCCCAGCATTGCAATAAAGTCTGTTTCATACGCGTGTGTCCAAGGCTCTTGTCTGCATTTGTGACACACTAATATAGCCATATATATGATATATTTTGCTATATCCTATGAAGAAATTTTGTTTGTTTTTTTTTTTTCTGAGTAAATCTTTCTTTTTCCATTTTGAATTCTCTACTAGACCTGATTTGTAGGGCTATGAGGTTTGAGAGCATCTTCTCTCCCATCTGCCCCATGCTCCAAATCACTCACAAGGCTCACACACATAATATTCCCACAATAAGTGTGGGTATGCTTTCTATATTACATGGAGCCGTTTCTACTTCAGAAAAAAAAATACACAAAATGTATCACCCAAAATCAAAAATGTGAAGGTCCTATATTTATTGGATTCACTATAATAAATGTATGTGTACTTTATTTAGACTTAACATTGCAAGAGAAAGTTTTTAAAAGGGAAATGCAGCAAATGATGATTTCCCCACCCCCACTCAGTGAGCCCTTCCCCCATTCCCAATCAGGGAGCCCCTCCACAGGGACACAAGCAAGATGAGGCACAGCCATCTTTCAAGCTACCCTCTGTCACCAGACTCAGTAGAAGAGAAAGAGGAAGATCCTTGGCCAAAAGCAAGAAAAAAAAAAAAAAAAAGAAAGAAAAGAAAAAGGTTTTCCTCAGAACCCTGGACAGGGGTTGGCTTCCTGCACTGTGTCCAGTATTTATGGCCCTTCTGAAGTAGGGCAAATAACTTAATCCTTTTGACCTTGTCTATGACCCCTGGAATTAGGACTCTGTCTCATCTTCTTTGATTGCTGTGAAATAACTTATGTGACAAGTGCATTTGATGGGACTAGGGCTTTTCAGATACATGAAGTCCTCCCCCCCCCAAAAAAAAAAAAAAAAACGCTGGGCCCTCACCTCTCCTACTAGATAGGTGGCAGAGTTTCATCCAGAGACCCCCCCCCCGGGAGAAGCAACATTAGCAATGAAATGCAGCCTTTTTGAGGGCCTTCTATCCCTTCTGTGATGGACACATCTGAGTCTTGTCCAGGGCCCTGGCAGGAATGTGTGCATTGTAATGTGACGTTGGCCCTGGTCAGACACAAGCAAAGGAATGGCTACAAACTACAGAGCATTAAATCATATCCCACGGCACTGGTACTTGGCAATACCCGGCTCTGCCACACAGGATATGCATGCATTATCTAATTAGAAGTGTTTCAGAACCGGGCAGTGGTGGCACACGCCTTTGATCCCAGCACTTGGGAGGCAGAGGCAGGCAGATTTCTGAGTTCAAGGCCAGCCTGGTCTACAGAGTGAGTTCTAGAACAGCCAGGGCTATACAGAGAAACCCTGTCTCGAAAAACAAAATAAAACAAACAAACAAACAAACAAAAAAAGAAGTGTTCTGGGCTAGAGAGATGGCTCAGTGGTTAAGAGCACTGACTGCTCTTCCAGAGGTCCTGAGTTCAATTCCCAGCAACCACATGGTGGCTCACAACCATCTGCAATGGGATCTGATGCCCTCTTCTGGTGTGTCTGAGACAGCAACAGTGTACTCATATACATAATACAATAAATAAATAAATATCTTTAAAAAAATTTTTTTAAAGAAGTGTTTTGATGAAGTAGGATTTGCACAGGAATTCTTAGGACCCCAAGCCTAAGAGATTGTCCCCAGACTCATTTATAAATCATTTCCTTGGCTGTTACTACATCCATCAGAATTGGACGTGATTAGAGACCTCAACTAACAGTGACTTACACGTATGCATTTCTCCCCTATATGGAAATCTAAAAGTTAAGTCATACAGAGCTGAGATGTTACAAGGACTGTCCACTCTACCAGCCCTGCATTGTCTGTCTGTCCCATGGGGTACTTTAGCCACCATACCTACTTTTTAAGCAGCAAGAGGTAACGAACACACAGGAGGGAGACAGAATTGCAGTCCCTAGAAGATTGAAAGATGATGATAAAACCCCTCAAATCTGTGAATGTGTGCCCTTACAGAGCAAAGGGGGTTTTAACGGTATAATTAGGTTAGGAACCTTAAAGGGACGGTCAGCCAGGAGCGTGAGGCAGTAGCTCTCCAACCACAAAGATTGAGAGTCTGCAAACCATCTGAGCAAACTAGGGGGAAATATCTGGAAAGAACTCTCAGGAAAGAACGCCCTCATCTGGGTTTAAGCCTTAATGGGAGGGCTGTTGTTTTGTGTTGTTTTTTTGGGATAAAGGCTCTCTGTGTAATATAGGATAGTGGTGAGCTTGTGTGCATCCTCCTACCTCAGGCTAAGGTGAGGGCTGTGGATATGGCTCAGCAATAGAGTGCTTGCCTACCATACGTGAGACTCCAGGTTCACTCCCCAGAACCATTCAAAAGGAGAGAGAAAGTAAAAAAAGAATATTGATGGTAAGGGATTACAAATACTGATTCTGGACCAACTAAAGACTCAGCAGCAGACAAAGTCCCTTGCCAACGGTAGCACATGCATACATATAAATAAATGAACAAATAAATTTGTACATACATATAAATTTTAAATTTTTTTAAAAGAAGTGTGAAATGGCTCCTAGAGACAACAGCAGTCTCCGAGACTGGGACCTAAGGTCTTTATTAAAAATTTGTCCTGACAGCTCACAACTGTCTGTAACTCCAGTTGCAGAGGATCCAACATCCTCATACAGAGTATCTGCAGCCAAAACAGCAATGCACATAAAATAAATGAATAAATAATAAAAAAAAAAAAACCCAAACAAACAAACACATAAAAATTGTCCTGAAGGGCTGGAGAGGTGGCTCAGTGGTTAGGGCCATGTACCACTCTTCCAGAGGACCTGAGTTCTGTCCCCAGCATCCACATTGAGTGATCTCTATAACTCTATAGAACTCTAGTTCCAGGGAATCTGATGCCCTCTTCTAGCCTCCCCAGAGACCTGTATTGGAATACACACACACACACACACACGCACACGCACACGCACACGCACACACAAATCTTTTAAAAAAATGAAACTTGTTCTGACAATTTGGTGTCTTATGAAAAAGCCACCGGTGGAAACAATGTCCATTATTGTACAATATCCCCTGTAAAGAGCCGATGTCCTGGAATTTAATGCCAGAAGGAAGTTTATTCAAATGTGTGTGCTTGCCTTCATCAAACAGTGAGACACTGTAGCCCACTGTTTGCCTTAGCTATCAGAAAGAGCAGAATTTAGTGTTCAGGAGAACTAACTCTGTATCCTTGCTAACACAGGAATGGAGGAAAGCTGAGATTTTTCAATCAGAAAAAATATCTACTTCTGGCTCTGTGTTTACTGCCCACCTCTCTTCTGAACCCCAAAAGTCAATGTCTTTGAGCCTTTGTTACATTAGTCAGTTGAGGGAGAATACTCCACAGGACCACTGTGAGTGTTAAATAAAATCATGTATGTGGGGGCAGAAGAGATGGCTCAGCGGTTAAGAGCAATGACTATTCTCATGGAAGACCAGAGTTTGATTACCCAGCAGCTACATGGTGGCTTACAACCATCTGTTAATTCCAGTCTCATAGGATCCAGTGCCCTCTTCTGGCCTCCACAGGCACTGCACACCTATACTCATAAATACCTTTTTAAAGAACTTTAAATATATATAATGTATTTAAAAGTGCTTTCTATGATGATAAATGTTACTTATCGACACATAACCACACTCACTGCCTCTTCTGAGTTGGTATTTTTCACACATACCCACCACATACACACCCCACATACACACACATACCACATATAGCACACAAACTACATAAACACACACATACCACACACACAGCACACACACACATACACACACACACACACACACCCATACACACCCCACCTACACACACACACACACATATATATATATATATAATACACACTACATACACACAGCACACACACAATACACATAGCACAACACACCCATACCCACACATACACACCCCACATACACAAACACACAACCCACATACAAAACACACCCCACATACACACACACCACACATACACACACATACCACATATGCACACAACACACATAACACACATACCACACACACACACACACCACACTACACACACACACACACCACATACACCCACCTACCACACATATATATATATAATATATATACACCTACATACACAGCACACACACAATACACATAGCACACACACACACATACCACAATACACACCACATACACAAACACACACCACAACCACACACAAACACATACACACACATTACACTTTAAAATGACCTAATAAATAATAAAGTACAAATACTACATACAGCGAGTCACTTGGACCGTCCTGTCAGTATCACAAGAGTCTCTTTATGTATCCCATAGAACTCAGAAATACACCTGCCTGTGCCACCAAACTTCTAGGCACGCACCACCATGCCCAACCAGAGCAGTTCTTAAAACTTGTATGGCACTGGGCATGGTAGTGCTTACCTTTAATCTCAACACTCTGAAGGCAGAAGCAGGAGGATCTCTATGAGTTAAGGCTAGGTTGTTCTACATAGCACCTGTACTGGAGAACAGCTTGTATTCTCTTTGGAAAGGAAAAAAAAATGGAGCTGGCAGTGAGAGGTGGAGAGAGAAAGAATACTTTTCAAGAAAATTTCAAGTCATGGCAGCTCACCACTATCTGTGACTCCAGTTCCAGGGGATCTGATGCCCTCTTCTGACCTCCATTGGCACAAGGTAATACGTGGGGCACATACATACATGCAGGAAAAACACTCATACCATACATATAAAATAAAATTTAAAAATCTATGCATAGCATAGTAGGGCATACTTTTAATCTCAGCACTTGGGAGGCAGAGGCAGGTGAATCTCTCTGCGTTCAAGGACAGCCTGGTCTACAGAGTGAGTTCCAGGACATCGAGGGCTACTCAGAGAAACCCTGTCTCGAAGAACAAAACAAAACAAAATAAAGAAAGAAAGAAAGATCTAAGAGAAAAAAAAGTGAGGGTGTGAACCAGGAGCTTGGTTAGCAGAGTACGGGCACAGACTGCCAAGAGTCCAAGACTGAGCACCATATATGGTCCAGCACAAAAGTGTAGACCAGACAACAAACATAGTGCAGAGGAACTGAGATTACCAAACTTCTATATGCTGGAAACGATGCTAATATAAGCTTTTTAAAGTTGGGTGGAGTGATGGTTCAGACAGGTGTTCTCAGGAGGCAGGACTGTGAACGAGCGGTAGTGAGCAGCACATCTCTAGAGGATGTTGGAATTAACGTCTTCCCCACTATTTCTTTTTAAAGAATTATGTATTTATTTTATGCATTTGAGTACACTGTCACTGTCTTCAGACACACCAGAAGGGGGCATCAGATCCCATTACAGATGGTTGTGAGCCACCATGTGGTTGCTGGGAACTGACTCTGCTGTGAAAGAGCAGTCAGCGCTCTGAACCGCTGAGCCATTCTCTCCAACCCTGGTTTTATTGTTTGTCTATTGTTTTGTTTTTGGTTTTGACCACATTTCTTTATTTATCTGAGGGAGGAGTAACCACAGCTCAGGTCACCGTCTTCTGACCTTCTTGGATGCACAGATATTCATGCCGCAAAACAAAGCACCCATACATATGAGAGGCAGTGACAGGCAGATCTCTGTGAATCTGAGGCCAGCCTGGTCTACCTGTGTGCCGCATGATGTGAAGTCTGGGTTTTTCTTCAACTATGTGGGGCTCAGGGATTGAACTCAGTTGTGCAGTTTTGTTGAAAGCACCTTTACCCACTCTGCCATCTCGCTGCCCCCTCACACTGTTTTTGTTTGTAATTTGAGATGCTTAAGGATAGAACAGGAGCCTCACACATGCTAGGCACCCCATCACTAGCTATGCTCCAGTACTTTCCCTGGTAAAATACAAGAGTATTTTAGTAGCAATCTTCTATCTTATAGCCTTGTGTGTTGGGCTTATTAAAGGGAAAAATTACCAAAAAAAAAATTAAACTCTTTATTTGATAATTTATTGTTTGTTTTTTTTTATTTGTTTGTTTTTGTTTTGAGACAGGATTTCACTGTGTAGCCCTAGCTTTCCAGGAATTCACCTGTAGGCCAGGCTGACCTTGAACTCACAGAGATCAGCCTGCCTCTGCCTCGAGTGCTGGGATTAAAAACATTAAAAACACCACTGCCCAGCTTATTTGATAAATGTTTTGATTAAAACAAAACTCTATCAGGGCTGGAGAGATGGCTCAGCAGTTGAGAGCACTGACTGCTCTTCCAGAGGTCCTGAGTTCATTCCCAGCAACCACATGGTGGCTTACAACCATCTGTAATGGGATCCTGATGCCCTCTTCTGGTGTGTCTGAAGACAGCAACTTGTACTCATATGTATTAAATGAATAAATAAAATCTTTTTTCCCCTTCCCTTCTCCCTCTTGCTCCGGGCCCTGCTCACTCTAGCCTCAATGAAATCTTTATCTAATAAAAGTACTATATCAAGTTTGGTGGCACACACAGGAAGCTGAGTCAGGAGACTCGTGGGTTTGAGGCCAGGCTGGGCTATGTAGCAAGATTCTCTCTGAGAAGAGGGGTAACAGAGGGAAAAGGAGGGAGGAAGAGAGGAGAGAGACAAGAGACAGAGAAGACAGAGGCCCTACCCACCTGGAGGAGAGCTTGACATAGCAACCATTTGTGTATAAACTTGAAACTTGTTGCTGCTTCAATCAAGGAGTTGGGGTGAAAATTAGTTTCAAACTGAGGCCCTAGTAAGTGCTTCATCCACCTTACAGCCTGTTTTCTGGGAACACAAACTTTCCAAGCTCTAAGCTATGTGTAAGAAACCTGGCTAGGGGCTGGAGAGACAGCTCAGCGTTAAGGCACTGGCTTCCAGAGGACCTGAGTTCAGTTCCCAGAATGCACATGGGCTCACAACCACCTGTAACTGCGGTTCAGGGGCTCTGACAGAGTACCCTCTTCTGACCTCCTTGGATGCATAGATATTCGTGCCGGCAAAACAAAGCACCCATACAATAATGAAATGAATATGAGTAAAACAGAGCCAGGTATGGTGCAGCGACCTTTAATCCCAGCACTTGAGGAGGCATGTGAACAGGCAGGTCTCTGTGAATCTGAGGCCAGCCTGGTCTCCAGAGTGAGCTCCAATGTAGCCAGAGCTGCATAGTAAGACCCTGTCTAGGGGGAAAGATACCAATATAAATAAATAGACCTGAATGGACTTGGCCTTTGACTCAGCTTAATCTCTGAAAACATGGGTAGGGCTTAGAAAAACCTCCAGGGGACTACAGTCTGGCCCTTTAGGTCCATCTAAGTGGCCTGAGGCTCCAGGCACTGTGGAGTAGGGCTGGCTGTCCCTGCTGTAACTCTGTCTGAAGTCCCGTCCTGTAGAATGAGCAAACATAGGGATACAGTTGTGGAACACTGAGTTTGCCAGTGTTTATAGTCACGTCATAAATAACATCTCTGTGTGTTCCTGTTTCCTGTGGATGCTTTAAAGAATTCCATGACCATTAGGCTTATAGCAACAGAACCTTTCCGTTAGCCTGTTCTTCACCTTTCCGTCTCTGTCTCTGTCTCTCTGTCTCTCTTCTCTCTCTGCCTCTCTCTCTCTTCTTCTCTCTCTCTCTCTCTCTCTCTCTCTCTTTGTGTGTGTGTGTGTATGTGTGTGTGTGTTACAATAATCACATCTAGGAATGCATACATTCAAGACAAGCACTTTTACCTCTAAGCTCAACACTTAGCCCAGGATCCTTAACTCAGTTATACTATTTTTATTTCAGCTGAGGGGATTTTTTAAAAGATTTTTTTAATTACATGTATTGTTTATTTGTGTGTGTTCGTGCACGAGTGCTCTCCAGTCACAGTGCATGTATGGATGTCAAACAAAGGAAACTTGCAGGAGTCTATTCTTTCCTTCCACCATCCAGGAATTAAGCTCAGGGTTGTCAGGCCTAGTGGCAAACACCGTTGCCTGACAGGTGGAGGGGTTCTTGTTTGTTGTTTGTTTATGTTGCTGGTTTGGGGTTTGTGTTTTTGAGACATGGTCTCACTAGTTAACCCTGGATGTCCTGAGACTCACTCTGTAGACCAAGCTAGACTGGAACTCACAGAAATCCACCTGCCTCTGCCTCCCAAGAGCTAAGATTAAAGGCCTGTGCCACTACGCTGGCCAAGCTTTGATGGTTTATTTGCCTTAAAACAATATTCACAGGCTCTAAGAATTAAGAAATGCATATTGTCTGAGTGATCATGACACAAGTTACCAAAGTTACATGTCTACTCTTCTGTTATCTTTCTTTTGTATCTGTGTCTGCTTGTTATTTTATTTATGTATTTATGTCTCTATGTTTGACTGTGCACATGCCTGTACTCACAGGACGTCAGAAGATGACGTCAGCCTCCCCCTATCCCTTTGAGGCAGAATCTCCCAATCCTGGGCCTTGAATTTTCCTCCACTAGGCTGGAAACTAACAAGCTCCAGCCACCTTGTCTGCTCCCAGACTAATGAGAACAGATTATAGGCCTACCTGGGACAATCACAGTCTTGTTACTTAAATTTAGGGGTCCAAAAATCCCATCTCATGATTACAAAACACTTTTATCGGCTAAGCCATCTCTCCATCCTGTCTAAATACAAAAGTAGGAGCCAACTAGGCATGGTGACATGTTCTTTATCCCATAACTCAGAAGGCAGAGGCAGGTGGATCTCTGTGAGTTTGAGACCAGTACTCACTGGTACATACTGAGTTCAGGCCAGCCAAGGCTACACAGTGCAACCCTGTCTCAAAAAAACAAACAGCAAGGCTGGAGAGATGGCTTAGCGTTGAGAGCAATGGCTGCTCTTCCAGAGCTCAATTCCCAACAACCACTTAGTGGCTCACAACCATCTATAATGGGATCTGATGCCCTCTTCTGTCACACAGGCACATATGCAAATAGAGCATTCATATACATAGATAAATAAATTTTAAAAGAAACAAGTATGAAATGAGATAGATAGATTAGATAGATAGATAGATAGATAGATAGATAGATGAATAGATAGTGTGAGGTTTGTAATATTGCTCGGCCCAAGAAATGGCATTATTCAGTGTGGCCTTGTTGGAGTAGATGTGTCACTGTGGGCATGGGCTTAAGACCCTCATCCTAGCTGACTGGAAATCAGTATTCTGCCAGCAGACTTCAGATGAAGATGTAGAACTCTCAGCTCTTCCTTTCCTGCACCATGTTTGCCTGGATGTTGCCATGTTCCTGCTTGATGATAATAGACTGAACCTCTGAACCTATAAGCCAGCCCCAATTTTTTTTTTTTTTTTTGGTTTTTTGAGACAGGGTTTCTCTGTATAGCCCTGGCTGTCCTGGAACTCACTCTGTAGACCAGGCTGTCCTCGAACTCAGGTTGAAGCCTCAAGAAGCAGCTGAAATATTACCAGAAGTTTTTTTTTTTTTTTTTTTTTTTTTTGGTTTTTTGAGACAGGGTTTCTCTGGTTTGTCTTGGCTGTCCTGGAACTCACTCTGTAGACCAGGCTGGCCTCGAACTCAGAAATCGCCTGCCTCTGCCTCCCAAGTGCTGGGATTAAAGGCGATTAAGGCGTATGCCACCACTGCCTGGCTCCAGAAGTTCTTTAGTGCGCTTCTCTCTACGAAGTCCTGACAAGTGAAGATCAGAGAAGAGAGCAAGGTGAACAATGCCAGAGCATCGTCCACTGTCTGCTGGGTTATGCTCTTTCCAAACATCATGTGTCCTCCCAAGTGTCTATTCCAGCAAAACATCACATGCTCTTACACCAGGCAAACTCCCAGAAAAACAGCATGTGCCTGTTCTCAGCAAAGCATCCTCTCATAAGACAGCTTCCAGAAAAGCATCACATGAGAAAACTGAGTCTCCAAAGAATCCAGAAATTCTCACTGCAATGATTCATAAGTTAAGAGCACTTGCTAGCCGGGCGGTGGGGCGCACGCTTTAATTCCAGCACTTGGGGCAGAGGCAGGCAGATTTCTGAGTTCGAGGCCAGCCTGGTCACAGCAGTGGTTCCAGGAAGCCCGGCTACCAGCGAAAACCCTGTCTCGAAAAACCAAAAAAAAATAAAAAAAAAAAAAGAGCACTTGCTGCTCTATCTTGAAGCCAGAGTTCAGTCCCAGCCCCACCAGGGCAGCTCACAACCACCTATAACTCTGGCTCTAGAGATCCCATGACCTCTTCTGACCTCATGGGCAAAACACATGCATTCACTGAGACACATACATAAAATTAAAAAAAATTAAAAATCACAAAATACAATTCTATATTATATTTTTTTTATTTTTTTTTTGGGTTGTTTTTGTTTTTTTTTTGTTTCGTTTTGATATCCAAAAAAAAAGTAAACCTAAAACCACTAAAAAAAACAAAAAAAAAAAAATCTGCTGGAAGGCTGGAGAAATGGCTCAAAGTTTAAGAGCACCTGTTCTTCAGAGGACCAGATTTGTTCCCAGCACCCACATGTAGGTCATAACCATATAACTCCAATTCTAGAGGTTACAGTGTCATTTTCTGATCTCTCTGAGATCCAGGCACACATATGATGTATATACACACAGGCAGTCTATAACACTCATATACATAAACAAAATGAATATTAAAAATATCTGTTGGGCAATATACAAAATGATTTAGAAATAACCATGGCATTCCATTACATGATATTATAAAAATAGGTTTACAGAATTAGAATAATAGAAGTGATTTGAAGTTACTGCAATCATTTAGTATGTTTTATATACGTAGAAAAAGTGAAGATTATTTCATGTACATGTAAGAAAACACATACATTTCTTTCTACTTAAATTGATTAATGATTGATTGATTGATTTAGTGTTAGGTATTTTGGTTGTTTTGCTTTTCGATTGTGTTTTTTCCTGTACATATCTACAATGTGCACCATATGAGTGACTCAGTCATGACCCCTGTGTGGGTGCTGGGAACTGAACCCAGGTCCTCTGCAAGAGCAGCCAGTGCTCTTAGCTCCTGAGCCAGCCTCCAGCTCCCACACACATAAATCTTGGTTGCAATTGCTTAAACCAGAGTGACATCAATAACCCAACCAGCTAGAACGTACACAATATTAAAGAACGTATTCATATTTTTTCCCATTTTTCCACCCTTGCACCATTTAAATGTGTTGCATTGGCAGGAAATGTCCGAGGGAGCTGTTAGTTGTGCATTAATAGAACCTCAATCCCAGCCAAGCTTTGATAGGGGTGTTCTTTCTATGGTGTCTCCCTCAACCCTTTTTTAAAAACTTTTCTGGGTGTTGAAACTCAGAGAATTTGCCTTCTGCTTCTGCTGGCTTACTTACTGGCCCCTTCCTCTCCCCCAGTGAGCCTGCCTCTGCTTATCTCTAAGATTGTGTTCCCTAGCCTTCTAAGGGGTCGTGGTGAGGCTAGCCGGGAAGGGGGCGCTGCTCCTGGGGCAGCTACTGTGAGCAAGCTGGACCTTTGCCACTTTCGACTCTGCTGGAAACCAGGAAAGAATGTGGTTTCCGAAGAACGTGGCCCAACTGCTCTCCTTACTCTAGACTCCTGATTTTCAGAATGCGCCCTCGTGTCCAAGTCATAGCTCCATTTCTAAAAGACTTGCCAGGAGAGAGGCTTACTCAGAGGAACCGGGGAGGGGGGAGGACACCGCAAGGTTAGCTGTTGGAGAAGCATGAGTCTCCGCCACTGTAAACATTAACTTATATTAAAACCCAGCCTTTCTCTTCCCTGGATTTCACAAAGCAGGAAGTCAAAAGCAGGGTGCGGGGAAGGAAACTGACCAAAGAGAGGGCCTTGAGTAAATTATTTAGCTGTGACACAAGACTGAGTCATTCATCCTTCTCCACACCCCAAAGTGGGCCCGGGCTGACACCATTCCTCAGACCCACTAATCTAAGCCAAGAGGAGAAATCAGATTGCCAGAAGCCAAAAAACTTCTGGAGTTGAGGGGTGGGGAGGAGGGGCTGTTGCTACATTACTCAGACTGGCTAAATTCCTGGGCTCAATGAAATCCGCCCTTAGCTGCAGGCCACTAGGCAAGACTTGGTGACAATGAGAGGCAAACCAGAGGCATCCCTCTGAGATTGGATCCGGCCCTGGTATGCACAGCTTGCACACCTCACCTTCAGCTGTTAAAGAAGAGGAATTGTGGGAGAAAATGTCACATGCAACCCGCAACACGGAAAGGCAGAAATGTGCAGGTTCGTTCACATCTTGTGCCAAGAGACATCCCATAGGCCTGAGCCCAGCCTAGTGCCCTTGGCCACCAAGCCAAGAAGCAGCGGCAGGGGTGAGTGTTGCTGCCCAGTCCTGGTGCCACCCACTCCCTGGTGTGCCCAGATGCCTGCCCTACCTTGCGTCCTGGTCGCAGGGTTCCCTGAGCTCAGCCTGAGCAGCAAGCGCCCCCTACTGGATTCTCGCGTGCGTGTGGCCGCAAAAAAAAAAAAAAAAAAAAAAAAAAAAAGTCCCGCACTGGGATAGGTGATTGGCGGGATAGGTGATTGGCTGGTGGGGACAGATTTGCAGCAGCTGCACAGATCAGCTGGGCAGCCTGGGGCCCTCAGCAGGGTCTGGCGCCACACCAGGTGCTCCTAGCCCCAGGCATGTCCAGCGCCAGGCCGCCTGTTGCCCGCTGCTCTGAATTTAGAGGCTTATGCTGTTTAAAATTGAGGGAATTATGACGGGCAATGGTGGCCCCGGCCTTTATTCCTAGCCCTCAAGAGGCAGAGGCAGGAGGATCTCTGTGAGTTCGAGGCCAGCCTGGTCTACTGAGCAAGTTCCAGGACAGCCAAGGGTACGCAGAGAAGCCCTGTCTTAACCCCACCCTCACCCTGACCCCCCCCCCAGGGGGGGAGGGGAATCTGGGACTGCAGAGGACCAAATGCTGGTACCAGTACTCACAGGCTCACAACCATCTCCAGCTACAGGGGATTTCTTCTAACCATATTAACTCATGCAAGCAAAAGCACATACATATCTATTTTAAAATTAGCATATTTTATAAATAAACAGCTGAGCGTGGTGGTGGCGCATGTCTTTAGCTAATCCCAGCACTTGGGAAGCAGAGGCAGGCAGATCCTAGCCTAGACTACTTAAATAATAGTCCAGCTAGGGCTACAGTGAGATCCTGTCTCGAAAAGTAAATATAACTATTGAAAGTCAGGGCATGTTTAATTAGACAATTAATTAAATAATTAGGAAGGGCGCCCATCGGAACCAAAGTGCTAAAAAGTTCTCTGAATGTCACAACGATGTGTCTAGGTGCAGACATTAGCCAAGGCAGTGAAAGGGCTTTGAGCTCCTGCAGACTTACGCGGGACCCCATGCTTAGGGAGCCTCTGTGACCGCTCCCGGGCACACATTCCCGGGGCTAGAGCGCCGCCTTCTGGCCCTCTTTCAGAGGAAGGCGACTCACCTGCGTGCCTTGGGAGGTGGACTGCTCCAATGACCTTGGGGAAGGAGCGGGAACCTGGGCTGTGCTCTCAGGAAGCTGGTATGACTCCTTCCTGCTGCCTGGAGGAGATGCACAAGGCTGCTGCCTTAGCGTTTCTAATTTAAAAACAGTGGGGCTGGCGAGATGGCTGAGTCGGTGGAGGTACTTACCGCTAAGTCTGATGACCTGTTGAAAACACAGTGGTTGGTTGCACACAGGTATTTTGATGTGTAGCCAGTGCTTCCCCGGGGTATGTTTCAGACAATTCGGAATTCTGTGGGGAAAAAAAAATCAGGCTCAAATCCAAACTGTTTTCTCCGGGGTAGAGTGAAGAAGGAATAAATTGAAAGTTGTGGGTGAAAGCTGAGATTGATGCATGCCTCTAACCCCCACTTAGGAGGTGCAGGCAGAAGGATTAGGAGTTCAAGGCCAGCCTCAGCTACTTCCTGAGTTTCAGGCTACTTCTTGTTTGTCTACTGTAACTTTGTTTAGTTATTTAATTCGTTTGAGGGATTTTATTTTGCTTTGTTTCTTTGAGACAGAGTCTCAATGGTGTGGCCCTGGCTGGCCTGAAGCTTGACCAAACTGGTCTTCAGATTTACAGAAATCCACCTACATCTGTCTCCCCGGTGGTGGGATTAAAGCCACGTGGCCCTGGTCACTTTTAACAACTCCTAAATCTGTGGTGGAGGTAATTAATCTTTATTTGGATGTTGCTATTGATCAATAAATTAAAATAATCTAGATGCCACATAACTGTTATATGACAGTGATTTACTCTTATTTTATTTTCTGGGTTTGCTTTTCTGAAATTAAAGAGGATTTTTTTTTAAGTGGCATTTCCTAACTATTTATTTTTATATTATGCCCGTTGATGTTTTGCCCTCATGTGTATCTGTATAAGGGCATCAGATCTCCTAGAACTGGCATGACAGATAGTTGTGAGCTGCCATGTGGGTGCTGGGAATTGAATCCAGATCCTTTGAAGAGCAATTAGTGCACTTAACCACTGAGCCATCTCTCTAGTCCTCAAGTAGCATTTTTTTTTTTTCTTTTTTCGAGACAGGGTTTCTCTGTATAGCCCTGGCTGTCCTGGAACTCACTCTGTAGACCAGGCTGGCCTTGAACTCAGAAATCCACCTGCCTCTGCCTCCCAAGTCCTGGAATTAAAGGCATCAAGTAGCATTTTTATGAAAGCTACCTGCTGCAGGTAGAAGGTGCTATGACAGTAGACTGCTAACCTCACAAGTTCTGTGACAACACATGAGCCTGATGAAAAGAGAAAAGAAGCTAAAACAGATGTACATGAACTGCCTGGGGTTCTACTACCAATAAAACACTGGACACAGAAACCCAATGCGTGAGCTGAACAGTATTGTGCATGTAAACGTATGTTCATGGACAGATGACTGAGTAGCTACTTCATCCCCGGGAAAATGTAAACATCAGCTGTTCTGGAGCTTGCAGGAAATAAAATAAACTGGTCATTTGACTCCGGGGCTTGGTAACTTAGCTGATAGTATCAATACCTGCTGTTGCTAGTCACAAATTCCAATTGGAGATGCTCAGTTGTTAAGGCAAATGTTCATGTTTGAGTAGTAGAGACAAAGAAGACAAAAGGTCACCCATACACCAGCCCCCATCCTTTCTGCTTGGATTCCTCCCAAAAGAATGTCTGGCATATGCTGGTCTAAGTCTGTTTTTTCTTTTCTTTTCTTTTCTTTTCTTTTCTTTTCTCTTCTTTCTTTCTTTCTTCCTTCCTTCCTTCCTTCCTTCCTTCCTTCCTTTCTTTCTTTCTTTCTTTTTTTTCTTTGTACGACAGGGTCTCAGCCAAAGTGTAGAGGTGTACACATTTAATCCCAGCACTCAGGAGGCAGGGACAGGGACCTCTGTGAGTTTGAGTCCAGCCTGGTTTATGAAGCAAGAGCTACCCAGTGAGAGCCCATTTCAAACAACAAAAGACAGGATCTCACTGTGTAGCCCTGGCCATCCTCGGTCCTCGAACTCACTATGTAGACCAGGCTGACTTCAAACTCACAGAGATCTGACTGCCTCTGCCTCCTGGGTGCTAGGATTAAAAGACCACTAAAACTAGCTTAATTTTTTTTTCTTAAGAATTGCAGGGCCGGGCAGTGGTGGCGCACGCCTTTAATCCCAGCACTTGGGAGGCAGAGGGAGGTGGATTTCTGAGTTCGAGGCCAGCCTGGTCTACAGCATGAGTTCCAGGACAGCCAGGGCTGTACAGAGAAACCCTGTCTCAAAAAAAAAAAAAAAAAAAAAAAAAAGAATTTCAGAACTGGGAGCCTGGAGAGATGGCTCAGTAGTTAAGAGCACTGACTGCTCTTCCAAAGGACGTGGGGTTCAATTCTCAGCACCCACATGGTAGCTCACAACTGTGTCTAGTTTCAGGGGACCTGACATCCTCACACAGACATGTATGCATGAGGGCAAAATACCAATCTACAAAAAATAAAAACAATTTTTTAAATTCAGAATTGGGGTGTGGCACATGCGTTAAATTCCAACACTCCAGAGGCAGGTGGATCTCTGTGAGTTTGAGGTCAGCCTGGTCTACACAGCAAGTTCCAGGACAGCCAGGGCTATACAGAGAAACCCTGTCTCGAAAACAAAAAACAAAACAAAAAAAGTTCTAGGTTGTTTTCCACATCTAACTTCATAACCTCCTTAGAAATCTGAAATAAATAGATTTATTCTCTGGTTTGTAGCTAAGGCAAACAAACAAATACACAAACAAACATTGAGACACTGAGTGATTGTCTGGCCCTGGGGTCACTCAGCTGTTCCTCCAGCTGTCATCAGGAACACCTGCCTGGTATTCTACAGTCACAACTGGTCTTAAAGTCACTGGAGGAATGACTGAACCTTACAGAACTACAGCTTGCTCTTGGGATGCCGTATGGGATTAATAAGGCGCTGTTAAGCTGATAATTTCAAAAGGAAAGGGATCAGTTCCATACACACCCCTTTTGAGCTAAATAGCAAAACAAAACGAGGAAAAGTACTGATCAATTGTGAGGAGGCCTCAGAGGTGTCTTCAACTGCTCTTTTTTACTCTCCTAGAAACCAGATGTGTTTGGATACTTCTAGGAGGAACAGGGAAGAGATCAGATCAGTTAACTCGCTTGTCTTTACATCTGGAATTCAGGTCTGGGCTCTGCCACCCCAGAGGGTATGCAGAACCTGTGGGTGTGAGAGTAGACTGGACAGACTGAAGGTGATTTTGTCAAAGCAACCAGAGCTAAAGGATTTAGAGAGAAAAAGAAGAAATTCCTGGAAGAGGGCGATTGTATCAGGGTTTGAGAAATTATCTTATTCAAAGGGTCTCTGTCAGGACCCTGGAGCACTTTGTAGAAGATGCTTTGTGATAAAAAAGCACCTTGGTCTTTATGAAGGCCTGATTGTAGTGTGTGCTGTAAAGACACAGGCACCTACAACCTCATCTGACTCCCATTCTACAGATAGGAGAGCTGTGACCTCCCCAAGGTCAACTGGCCCTGAAATAGCAGCCTGTGGTGCAAAATACAGGCCCAAAAACTTTGTTTCTGGCCTTCAGCAGCCTCATGGTGCCTTCTTTTCCCCTTGGTGGTTATGAATCACAACGGCAAGGATATAAATGACTGGCTGTATATTTTAATTGCTATTTAAAATTCATTTTCTTGACTAATGTAAGCATCTGAGTAAATACTAGGAGTACGCCTTTGCTTTCATTCACCTTTCAAACTTAAACTTTATTAGATGGTATAATAACACCACATAGTGTTAACAGTGTGCACTTTTACATACATGTCCCACACAGATGCTTTATTCCCGTGTTTTATCTTTTTTTCATTTTCATGTGTGTTCCACCATCATGTATGTGGAGGCCACATCTGTGGAGGCCAGAAGAGGGTGGCAGATATCCTGGAACTAGTGGGGAGAGTTACAGAAGGGGTTGGGTCGTCTTGTGGGCTGGGAATCGAACCCTTATCCTCTGGAAGAGCAGCCAATGCTCCTAACCACTGAGCCATCTCTCCAGGCTACTGTAAATTTAAAGAGAAAAAAAGAGAGAAACGGTGCAAAGGAGTTCTTTTAGAATGGTGAAGAATCTCTATT
The DNA here is from genome assembly GCA_021653895.1 of Mastomys natalensis. NCBI lineage: Eukaryota > Metazoa > Chordata > Mammalia > Rodentia > Muridae > Mastomys > Mastomys natalensis. The sequence continues at coordinate 32,480 of JAJTUV010003659.1, read as the reverse complement.
CCAGGTTTGTTGTCTTAAAGTCAACAGGAATCTCCCTCAGGTGGCTTAGTCTGAACTTGAGCATTTCGACCGTGAGCTCTGGGGACTAACCCTTCTCTCACAGGCTAAGCTGTTAGTGAGTTATGTCCTATCCCTACACCTTCAACCCTAACTCCTTTTCTACAAGCCCAGAACTATCCTGGGAGGTCTCAGGTGTCTCGGTGTGACAGCAGCTGAGGTGAGGAGAGGCATTGGCTGGAATTTTTTAGCTGGGCATGATCTGGACCCCTTTCCAGGTGTCTCCCAGCAAAAAAACGCGGATCACAGACCAAGCCCCATCTCTTCCCAGAGCACAGGCGCCTCCTAGCGGCCTGAGCCCAGAGCTGGATGTCTCAAGGGCCCGGAGCTGGAGCATTCTGGAGCCTCTCAGTTATTCACTCTAAAACAGCCTCAAGCTCCCGGTACAAGTCTCTCTAAACTGAGGCTGCGCTGCCAGTTCGCGCCACATCCCACGTTTCCTCCAGCTGGCTTTAGCGATGACACAGTGTCTCTAGGTCTGAAGCTCTCTGTAGCGTCACTGGCCCGGGAGGGCCTTTTTTTTTTTTTTTTTTTTCGTTCTCTCCCTTGGCTCCTGGGAGGCTCAGAAAGCAGAAGGGGAGGGTCTGCTACAGAGTGCTCGGTTGCGGTTCAGAGCGCCCCCCTCACCAACCCCCCCCCCGCCATCATCCTTGGGCCAAGAGGGGGACGAGCCCCGGGAAGGGTGGGTGGGGGGGACTTGTAATCGCGTGCAGCGGGACAATGCCGACTTTTGAACCTCTAACCACTAAGCAAACAACCCTTGTGCTCTTGCTCCACTGTCCAAACAGAGTTTATTGACAGGCGTTTCACGGCAACGCATAGCAACCGCGCCGCCGGCGAGGAGCTGGCGTGTGGGCGCGGCCAGCGCACAGGGCTGCGATCCATGCTGGGGCGGGAAGCACCTGGGGGCAACGAGGATCACCTGGCCCTGAACCTAGGGAGCCCCCGCCCCGCAGACGCCCACGCAGCTTCCCCCTGAGTGGCCAACACCCTTCCTTTCCTACTGAAGACGCCTTTCCCAATCTTCTAGCAAATTCGCCACCTGGAAGAGTGGAGAAATTGGGGAGGTGCTACCGGGTAGTGGGGTGGTGGATGAGACTCCCTGCCCTGCCTCCTCCCTCACTGTGAATCCTGTACCTTAGGGCACGGCTTAGCCCTAACTGGAGGTGGTAAAGCTTTCCTTTCTGGCCTTGCCGGAGGACCCAGACACTCAGGAGACGCAGCAGATCCGCCAGATAGGCAGCCACCACTTGGATCTTATTCTGATCTTGAATTCTTGTGTGTGTTGGGGGTGGGGGTGGGAAGATAATAACATTCCGGGTAGTTAGAAAGGAGTGTAAATGCCTAGGGATTCAGAAGACTATATATGCCATGAAAGTGTTGTCTGGAAAGAACAGAAAAATATTAGTCAGTACTGCGCCCAATTCGATGAGCTAAGGGGCATACCTGAGCGCGAGCGCGGCTGGGTTGGTTGGCGGTCCCTAATGGAGGAGTTGCCTTCCGTTTGCACTGAGAAGGGAGTTAAAGCCCTCTCACCCCACCCCCACGAATGGATCTGCAGCAGCTGGGAAGCAGCTAGCCGTTGTGATGAGCTTTTTGCCCAAAGGCACCCCCAGGAAAACCACACATTCCACAGCCCATTGCTGGACTGAGGCATGGGGGTGGGGAAAGGCTCAGGACCTGCTCCTTCAGCTTCTGAAGCTTCTGGGTAAAAAAATAGGCTGCTCCCACAACCTTTTTACCTCTTCCTTACCGTCACCCCCATCACCCCTACACTTCTAACTTACAACCAGAGAAGATATTTTATTTCCTAGAAAAAAAAAGTTCAGTCAAAATCCAAAGAAGATAAAATTCAGGATTTGAAATTTGTTAACGTTCGTTTATCTTTGTCTTTTTACAAAATAAAAGTCAACTGTGTTCGGATACCCACCCCTCCCCACTTCCCTTCACCATACAACTTCTCTACCCGTGGATCCAGAAGGCTTTTTAAAAGGCTTGCTTGGCTTGTTACACAGATCAGTGACTCGAACAGCAGCAAACAATTCCGGTCGTCTTCAGCCAAAGATGAGGGAAGGGACAGGAAGTCCAGGTTGGCTCTGGCATTTACAACACAGACATACATTCAACCTACAGCAGCTCTGGTGACAGGCTTTCTAAACAAGCCCTTGTCGCAGGGGCCTGGAGTTGGCTAACCTCCCCCACTGTCACAATCCTTGAACCCACCACCCCTTCCTGATCTGTGGAGAGAAGAAAGCACAGACCACCTGGGGGGCAGGTTCTGTAGTCCAGCTTTCTACCTTAGCTGCCTCTGGCTCCTGTAGTTTGAACAATCCCTGTCCCTGAGGCAGGACGGCCAGCTGGTTCTCAGAAAGCAGTCAGCAGGAAACAGCCATCTTGGCTCAAGTATTGCTACCCCCAACCCCAGCCAGCCTCACTCTCTCCTCAGCTCCAAACAGAAATACAGTCTATGTTGGAGGCAAAGAGCTGGGGCAAAAGAAGCTGAAAGCTTGGTGCCTGTGGCCCGTCCAGGCAAGGAGCATGAATGAAGAAGCCCCAGGGATCACTTCCGTTGTCGTTGCTGGCAGGAAGAATCAGAATGGGAAAAGTTTTTTTAAAAAATATCTAAACCATGTCTTCTGAGGTCGGTCCACAATCCCACTCGTCTTCTGTCCTCAATTTCCATCTGCAGATGTTGTTTGTGGGTAGGAGGAGAGGGGTCTCTTCTGGAGGATTCTCGTAGCGTCCGTACTCCTCGTGGCTCAGCCTGGGATTGCTGTGCCACCGCCGCTTCAGATCACGGGAAGGGTCACTGGGTAACAGTGGAGTTTAAAACCCCTCCAGCTGGCCCCAGAACCCCAGGGACAGAACCAGGCACCGAGCCTTGCAAGGAGGTCACAGGACTCAAGGGCTCGGGCACGCTCCGCAGTGCACCCGGCTGAGGCTGGGAGGCTGTGGTGGCGGAGGTGCGGGCTGCTGCTGCTGCTGTTGCTGCAACTTCTTCTTGTTGATTTTCCTTTCCTTGGCTCTGCGATTCTGAAACCAAATTTTAACCTAGAAATGACAAAAAATAGAAGGTAGAAGAAGACAAGAACCGAGAAACGGCGCCACCCTTCTCCCTCCAATGAGCCGGGGGTGTTCCCAACGCCTCTTTACTTGCCTACCCTGTCCCCAAGTTGCTCCCCCCTCCCCCCAGAAAAAAGCCTTTATTAGAATCAGAAACTCAGAAGCAGGGAATGGAACCAGAAAGTTATTCCCTACACAAATGGTTGGCCAGCTCAGGTGTGGGTCACCTTCACAGCTAGCTTGTCTCTCGTCAGCACTGCGATGGTCTTCACCTTGGCACAGGCAATGACATTTCATCCAAAATCTCCTGGCTGTGAATTTGTCCTTTTTTTTTTTTTTTTTTTTTCCTTTTCCTTAGACTACAGAAAGTGTTCGTGTGCCAAGCAGAGCCTCTTTTGTTTTGTTTTGTTTTAAAGTCCAAGTGATAGGTGTATATGTCTGTATATATCCAATGAAGTCAGAGGCTCTGGGTGCCCCCTGCAGCTAGAGTTACACACCACTGTGAGCCACCTGATGTGGGTTCTGGAAACGGAACTCTGATCCTCTGCTCTTAAGCCCTGAGCCATCTGAACAGCCCTTGCTTCTTTAGTTTGTATGCGTAGACTGGATCTTTGTTTTTCTTTTAGATAGTTCCTCATGTTGTGGTGACCCCCAACCATAAATTATTTTCATTGCCACTTAATAACTATAATTTTGCTACTGTTATGAAGCATAATGTAAATGTTTGCTAGTGAGCTGGGGGTCGCTACCCACAGGTTGAGAACCGTGGTTCCAAAAGTTCTTTATTTGTCCAAGTGAAGATCCCATACTGCAGCATCAACTTGTCTTTTCCCTTGCAACTCTCCGATTCATCGAAATAAAAAGCACAGAAAGACCGGGAAAAAAAACAACTGAGACTCAAGGATTCTCAAAAGGCAACAGCTCCTTTGACCAGGCTTTCTAATGCTACCCATTAGATTGCCCCAGGTCATAATAACCAGACCCCGGAAAGGTGATTCCCACCTGCCTCTCGGAGAGCCCAAGTGTGCCAGCCAGCTCAGCTTTCCTCCTGATGGTGATGTATCGACTATAGTGAAACTCCTTCTCCAGTTCCAGCCGCTGATGGTCTGTGTACACCACCCGGTATTTGTCTTTCGTCCTGGTTTTCACTGTGGAGGAAGGAGAAGTTTTGGCTAAGAACTACAATCCATCAGTCATAGGTGATGACAAACCTCCCTAACCCAGGAGTCGTTTCCCTTCATCCACTGATGGAGGGGGGTGTCTACTACCCAGGCTGGCAATATCCACCCACAGGATACTGGGGGAATGGAAGGGTGTAAGCACAAAGTGGAAGTGGGGGCACAACAAACCTGAAACAGAAACCTCTCACGCAGCCCCCTCCTTTCCATAAACCAAATATTTAGGATCAGAAGAAAGGGAGGCGGGGAAAGTAGCCAGTGTCCCCAGGAATATCAATATACACATTTTCAGACTGACTAGAAATGGCAACCCACTTTGAAAATATCTGGGATGTGGTTTCAGGGTAAGCTGGTAGTTACCTTTTGTTTCAATATCGTGAAAAGATGGACGCTGGGGCTGGCAGATCCCAGTCATCAATATCACCCCCCACCTCCCACCCCTAGACACAGTAAGTCTTGCCCTGAATTCTGAGCGGGGCTCCATATTGTCAGGAGGAAAACCCTCATGCTAAGAACACTTCACACCTGCCCAACCAGGTTTGGCCCAGGGCACTTTTTCTTTTTAATTCCCAATTTATACACCACCCACCCACACCCACCCCGCCGCGGCGACTATCCTGACCAAGTGACCTGTGATCATTGGATTGAGTCAACATATTAAATCTTGGATTGATTGTTTTACTGAAGGACCTTGACAAATAGCGCAGGACTGCTGGATCAAGCTGGAGTTTGGCTATTCAACCCGGTTAGTCAGGGTTGCTTCTGGACATAATGCTGGCCAGGATCTTTCCACGTCCCAAGTTGGAGAGATCTCACATCAGAACAGATTTTAGCGCTCAGAGCCTAGTTGAACAAGAGATCTAAGGGGTGGGAGTTGCCCAGAGGTGTTTAAGGCCCCCGCAGGCTGACTTTGTTCAGGTAAAAACCTTTGCAGACCACAACAAAAGCGCCCTGGGAAGATACAGGAGGGATCAGAGAGAGGTCCCCCCGCCGCTGAAAGGGGAACACAGCCGCAAACAATGCAAGACAAGGCGATCTTATCAAAGAAAAGCGCTTTCAATGCCTTAATAACAACCGCATTCTTTTAAATTACCACTACTGAGCAAATGGCGGCCTCAGCTTTCATCCCCTTCCCCGCCAGGCGCATTAACATAAACACAGCCCCGCAGGCGCATTTGAATGGGCGCTGCGGCCCCGACCCCGCGCCTGCTTTGGAAGTAAAGGGACCCAACCAGTCCCGAGCAGGCTCACAGGAGCTTGTAACCCACTCGGAAGTGCCCTACTCCACAGAAAACGACAGAACCGAGTCCTAGGTGTGCAGACCGAACAGCAAGGAGCTTGTAGCCCTAAAGAAGACCATCAGACCTGGGAAGTGAGGCGCAGAGCAGTTCCCCCACAGCGGTCCTCCTCTTAGGATGGATGATGCCCTGAGAGCACCACGCGCTGGCTGAGGAACGCAAAGACGGTGACTCCGTGAGCTCAGCGGTCCGCTCCCCAAGGGCCTTGCAGGCGCCCCGCACCCCTGGGAACCAAGGAGGGGGGCTGAAAGAGGGGAGGGATGAGAAGGAGTTGTCAGAATTCATTATTGACTGCGAAAGTCACCACCCTCTTTCCGGGCCCTAAAAGAGACAATGGCCTGGCTGAAAAGGTGTACATCAAAGCCGGCCGGGCGGCGTACACGCCTCTGCCCCTTGACAGATGACGCTCTGCAGAAGAGTCGGGCTCCGGCACTGCGGGCCACAACTTCCCTACATTAACATCACAAGGGCGCCCGGCGCCGACAGCGGCCTTGCCACCTCGGCGCGGGACTTCACAGCGACCTCTCATCTGCTGACCCCGCGGCCTGGGCTCCCGAGGTTCTCCTCCCCCTCCCAGGACCCTAGTCTCGGACCACCCACCCCCTGAACGCAAAAGTTCTTACGCAGGTCTAAGACCCCTACCGGCGATCCTCCGCTCCCTGTCCTTCAGGCAGGCTTGGGAAAGGAGGGTTACTCAGAGAGATCAGGTTTAGGAGTAAGTCCTCTTGGAAATGACCATGCCAAAGCCCACTGGAGGCTTCTCTCCGGCAGCATTGCCCACCAAGACGCTGACGGGGTGTGCTCAGTGACGCAGAAGTGTCCAGAGACAGGCCCCCAAGTGCCGCTTTGATTTATACGGCTGTAATTGGCTATAAACCTCCTCAAAGTGGCCATAACCCGGGCATGTGGCCCGGCTGAACCAACAAGAAGCAAACCCAGAGAAGCGGAAGCTCAAAGAGCTGGAGAAGACTTCACGGAACAAAAAGGGGACTCTTACTATACCACTCCCTGTCATACTTTGCTCACTTCCTTTCCACCCCTATACACATCCGGACATCAGGAGCCCCACAAACCGGCAAATCTCCCGAGTCCAACACACAACACTCAGACACACGAGATTCTAAAAGAGAAGGTCCAAGAAAAATGGCCCACGTCTTAAGAAGCTGAGTCCGCTCAAGGTTTCCTCTCCCTGTTCCTTGCTCTCTGGGATGCCAAGAGAGGACTTCTAAGGGAGACTTTGCTTGGCAGAATGAAGGGTCAGGGATTCTGGAGTTCCCCACTTCCTTCCTCTGAGGCTTCTGGGGGCTCCGCCTTCTCTCATGGGGCGCACTGCAGCGTCTCTGCTCCCAGCAGCACCGACCCCTTCAGTTGGCCCTAATGGCCAAACTGATCCTGGCGCAGCCTCCACACTCCCTGACTCCTTTCGGGGTAACTCAGATGGAGGAAGAAGAGCGGGTAGGCAAGGCAAAGGAATCCAAGCGCCCCATCCTCTCGGCCAGGAGCTGTGTAAGGCAAGTCGGCGGCAGCCAAACTCAAGGACACGATTCAGCTCGCGGCGGGCGACAGTGCTCACACTACCGGGGCTTCCGAAGGTGTTCCCATGTTGCCAAAGGGGTACTGTTAGAAAGAGGAAATCATGCCTCTGCCCTAAACAAACCTGAGGGTGCGAGGCACAAATATACACTCCTGGGATGAATTCCCCAGGGGTCCACCCCTGTATTTCTCCCCTTGCCCCTTCTGTCCTGGCTAAGAGCTGGCAGACAGCCCGCGACAGCCTCGACGCGCACGGGACCTGGGGCGCGCCCCAGCACCGCTTACCTTGGCTTCCTAGGGACGGCTGCGCGGGCTTCCGCATCCACTCGCACAGGTTTCGCCGCTGGCCGCTGGGGGACAGCTGTTCGGCGGCGGCGGTGGCTGCGGGTCCCGGAGGGCCGGGGTTGAGCGTCTGCAGCAAGCCGGAGGCGCAGGACGGTGCAGCGGCCGGATGGTGCGGGTGATGATGCGGGTGATGGTGTGCGTGGTATTCGGCGGGGCTGCTGTAGCCCATAGCGGCGGCCGGGGAGCCACCGTTGAGGCCGTGGGCTACCGCGTTGGCTGCGGCAGCGCCCCCGGGTGCGTAGCCATTCCAGTCCTCGCGGAGAGGGGCGCCGTATGCGGTGGGCCAGGATGGTCCTGGGGACTGAGCGCTGTCCAAGTTCGCCGCAGCAGCAGCCGCGGCCGCCACGTGGTAACCACCGTAGTCCGGGTACTGCGGGGGACTGACAAAGTTCTGCGGCGCCAGGTTGAGGCCGCCGGAGTGGCGCACGGAGCTAGGGTACATGCTCACGTCCTTGTCCAGAAGGTAGCTCACGTACATGGTGGCGAGGGACCCAGAGCAGACCTCACCATGCTGCCTGGGGACAAACGTTGAAGGCTGCCAGGGGCGCGGGGCGCAGGGGTCTAGGGATAAAAGCAGCTGACTGCACCTCAGCCCACGGTGCTCCGCTGGCTCCTTGCTGAGCTTCTGCCTCCCGGGCAGTCCCTCCCTCCGTCCTGCCTCCTCCCTCTCTTCCTTCTTTCCTCCCACCTCCTTGCCAGTAGGCTGTAGAGGCGGGGATGACCCGCCACAGGTTGGCTCACGGGAGTCCCAGGCCAGCGGCCTTACGTGATTAACGAGTGTTTACAAGACTCTATTAGTAATGACACAGACACCAATGGCTGGAGACGTCGAGGCGCAGCGCGCTACGCACACAGCCCCCCAGAAACACGATTTGCATTTTAAAAGTTGGGAGGGGGGATAGAGAGCTCACGAGAGAGCAGCGACCAGATCACAGCTGAATATTCAGTCCTTTATTGTTAAGAGCTTCCTCCTTCCAACCTGGGTGCACTTTAACCTCCAATCACAGGTTCAAAGACTGAAATGAAGGGAACTTGCAAAAGCCTTGGGGAGTCCAGAAAGGCAGTCTTGGTGGGAATCTGGGTTTGGAGACGGGGCGCAGCCTTGTTGGTCCATTCGCAGGCAGGAGTGGTCAAGAAAAGAGGGAAGAAAGAGAAGCCAGTGCTTTGAGGACCTTTCTGACCAACCCAGGAGGTGACTTGTGGGCCTACGAGAAAGAAGGCTATTCCTTCCCGCTCTGAGAGCCAGGATGAGACTGACTGACTGACGACCTTCAGCAATATATTTATTTCCTTGTCATAGGAAACACTTGTCCTCTATTCAGGTTGCGTTCCCCACCCCCACCCCCAGAATTTGTTTTACACTTAGGATTTGAGTTCAATGAAAGTAATTCATTTTAAAAAACTATTACATTAACCAACCGAAAACCTCCTCAAAGCCAACAGCTGGCCCCTCGATATGTTTCACTGCGGCTTACCTTGGAAGGCAGTAATTAGTGTATGGTCAAAATCCTGATACATTCCTCTCCCTTAAGCTAATTACACTACATATTCAGTTAGAAACTTCCACCAATTACACTTGTGTTTTCACCGAGCTTATTTAAGAGTTTTAAAAAAAAATCAAGGGAAGTTTTTGTGTTGACCCCTACCCAGTTATTCTTGTCTTATGTCATGCCCCCGTAGCTTTAAAGCACTTTCTCCTGAAGCTGGAGAGATGGCTCAGATCTTCAGAGCACTGGTTGGTCTTGCAGAGGACCCATGTTCAATTCCCAGTACCCATTTGGTGGCTCACCATTGTTCATAACTCCAGCCCAAGGGGGTCTGGTACCTTCTTTTGTAGCTATCAGTCACCGCACATGTACATGAGTGATACAGAGACATACATGCAGACAAAACAGCCATACCCGTAAAAAATAATAAAGTAAATCTTAAAACGTTAAATTAGTTTAAAACATCACTTTGTCCTTTATAAAGTAAAATCTCTCTGTACAGAAATTTGCTTTTCATCCCATGCAATGAAGAGGCAACCCACTGTCACTCATTATTACTACTACTGAAAACCTTTGCTGGGCAAAGTTAATGGAACTACCCCACTGCAGATCATTTGGGCGCGGAGAAAGCCAACCTTGGCCCTTTTCTCGTTCTTTGAGACTTTGGTCTGTCTGCACTACGCAGCTTGGTGATGTTGGGGCTGCCACTTCAGACATGAGGTTCCAAACCACCCAGGTCCACGCTGGACAGTTAGTTCTGTTTTGCTGTTGCTGATGGTGCCTGGAACCCAAGGATACGACAGCGACAGCGCTCCTTCCTGGAGCCCTGCACTCTTGTGTCCTTCCTGGGGTACCTTTCCAGGTTCCTTCATCTCCTCAGTTCCCTCTCTTCCACCTGTGGGAACCTGCACATTCTCCTAACTGTTGGTGTTTTGTAAGGAGGGTAAAACTGGGAGATGGCTCAAGAGCTGTCCCTCAAGAAGCCAGGGACCCTTGTTGCTTCTCTTTAAAGCCCTCCTGGGTACCTCGCAGGAACAGCATCTTACTTTCCGAGAAATAAACCTGGAAAAAAGAATACCAACCCCCCCCCCCTTACAGAAGGGAGGGTGTTCAAGTCCCCAGGGGGTGACCAGAGTGTCGGAGGCTAAGTGGGAGGCACTGCAGACTTTTGATCTTAGGAGGATCTCCCTCCCCTTCCTGAGACTCAATACCTCCTTCCACCTTCACATCCCTTCCCAGGCTTAAGCTCTGGAGCCCAGGCCCAGGTCCAGGCCCAGCCTGTGTCTTCAGAATGCCGGCATTCTGGCATTTCTTTGAAACAATCACTTTATTAGGGACAGCCATTCCCTCAGCCCTGTGGTAGCCACTTCCTGAGTTTTTATGACCCTGGGCTGCCAGCCGCTGGCTAATTGTCCCTGTTTTCCAGCTGTGTCTCTGTGCTCTGCCATGGAGGAAGGGGTCCCGCTTGGGCACCCAACTGCTTGGGAGACAGACAGGGCTACTGTGTTCCCCCAGGTCAAAGCAGGTCCTCCAAGCTGACCAAACAACAGGGAGTTCTGATTAATTGGGGTGCTTGAACCCTGGATAGGAAATGATACTGACAGGAATTGGTTTTCCTCCTTGCAAAACCTGGACACCCCAGCAGCAGCCTGGCCATAACTGCAGTGGCAGAGCCTGTCTGTTTGGAAAGAAGGAAGGAGCCAATGAGTGGTGTTCTCTGACTTGCTCTTCAAGCTCCCCCGCCTCCATGGATCGGGTCCCCTCTCAGGCAAGAAAATGCCCAGCTGGCTTCCCTAAAGGGACAGGGTTGTTTGAAGAGTTCTGTAGAAAGTGACAAATAAGAAGGAAGCATGTCCTCTAGACAAAGTGCTGGCCCACACCTTTAGCATAACATAGTGCAAGATGCATCAAATTCCCCTCTGTGCAAGATGCATCAAATTCCCCTCTCCAAGCTCCCTTACTCGAGCTGAAGTGCTCAGCAGCATTCTTAAGGGTGTTGTTGTCGTCTGAACTGAGACTATAAGAGAAGGGACCACTCTGGATGTCCCCATCTCCACACTAGGTGGCTACTTTTCACACAATATCCCTGTATGCAACCCTCCATGTTGAGAAAGCTTGAGCTGCCAGGACAGGAGAGAGTAGGAAGGAAAAAGATCCAGGTAAATAAAGCCACAGGAAGACAGCCAACCTGGTTATCAAAGGGACAGCTCTTTGTTACTGACAATGTAGAGACCATTACACATTCTTTGAAGAGGGTCTCTTTTCAGGATCCAGGCTGGTGGCTTGGGCAGGGGCTCTGACTGGGGTGAGGGGGATGGGGAGATGGGGCAGAGACACATGACACACTGGACAGAACAGGATTAGAGGCTACAGGAAGGGGCAGGCTCCTTCACTAGGCAGATGTGGCACTCCTTAATCCCACAGATCATAGACATGGCTCCCTCCCTGCTCAAAGGTTCTGCTGTCTGTTCCAGCTACTGTAACACATTTGTGGTGCCTGCAGTGGGGAGTTACCCACCTAACATGGAGTAGGCTGTCTCTGTCCGCTTTAAACATTTAAGTCTTCTTTCTGAGTCCCATGAAGATAAGATTGATCTCAGTAATGCAGCAAACCCGTTCATAAAAACCAAAACCACCAGGAAGAGCCAGAGAGGGTGTCTGCTGAGTTCTCTCAGCTCAGGCAGGCAGGGAGAGTGCCGTGGGGCGCTGTTCAAACTCTACTTAATAGGGAGCTTGGGAATCTGTCAGCCACTCTACTCAATCCGCAATCCATTCACACAAAGAAAGGCTCAATAATGCATGAATTGACCCCACAACAGCACCCGGCTCTGCTGCAACCCACTTGGCTGACATCTTTGGGAAGGAAGTCAATAACATTGCTCTTTCTGTGGGGTTTCCCCCAGGGTCGGCCACCTGTCCAGCTCATCCGCCTACAATGGAGACCCAAGTGTCCATCCAGAGGAGTAAGGAGGGCCTGCAGCTGTTCACAGCTGCCAGCAGAAGCAGATGTGGCCTCATCTGGCAAATGAAGCTTGCTTTCCTCTTAAGCACACTGGGCTCCTGGTCCTCTCTAGCTAAGGGAAGCTTCCTGAATTCGTGCAGGGCTTCTGTGGGCCGAGATGCTATCACTCTGACGCTCAGGTGCCAGCGCTTAGATGGGACACAGAGCTGTTTTATGCCTCTCCTAGAGGGACCACCAAGCTTTCTGATCCGATGCAGGGGGTGTAGCTTGTTCTTCTCTACTGTCCAAAATATATTCTCACAGTCAAGAGACTTTTAAAAAAGGCTGGGTATAGCCGGGCGATGGTGGCGCACGCCTTTAATCCCAGCATTTGGGAGGCAGAGGCAGGCGGATTTCTGAGTTCAAGGCCAGCCTGGTCTACAGAGTGAGTTTCAGGACAGCCAACAGGGCTACACAGAGAAACCCTGATTCGAAAAACCAAAAAAAAAAAAAAAAGAAAGGCTGGGTACAAAACAAATAGAAGATACATGATTTTCTCCTTTGTTCTAATAGTAGTGTGTGGAAACTTGGAGTATCACCAGATGATTCGTCTGATTTCTGTGTGGTAGATGAGAACCGAAAATGATCAGAACTTTTAAGAGGAAAGGATTTGAAGGAGAGTCTCACTGGCTGGGAAGCACTGTGGGGAGCTAGTATCTCAGGCTCACAGCGGCAAATATCACCTGTGCCCGGGCCTTCTGCTAACAAGAGCTCGCTCAGCATTGTCTCAGGCATGGAATGACCTTTGTCTGTCATATGAAAATCTCTTCCGAGGAAAGCCTACAGGGTAAATTTTATGTGTCCAGTTCGGGAAGGAGCCACTGACTGACTGCCTTACCTGAAGCAGAGTTGGGGGCCTGGGTGGGGGCTCAGAGTCTGCATAAACTGCTATTTTACAAAGACAGAGAGAACTGGAGATCCTCCCAAGGCCTCACAGCTAACGCTAACCTGAGGAAGTCTCCAGCATTACACAAGCAACTATATGTCTGATCTTTGCCACACACAGCAGTCTGTACAGATGTTAATTATTCCTCTGTCTGTTGGTGCCACCCTGGACACACAGCCCCAGTGTAAAACCAGCTATCATGATTCAGGGTCTCAGAACTCCCACCCTATACACACCATAATGGCAGCTCAATCAGGTTCTCCAGTTGCTACAGCTCTGACCAATTACACACCGATTTCTCTCTGAAGCCCCCATTCACTATAGTCTATTTATTGGATGCATTTTTTTTTTTTTTAGAAGTTCCATTCTCGATTTTTCTCCAACTGACTGTAAAGGTCTTCAGTTATTTTTGTTTCACAGTAAACACCTTCTGGGGGGTGGGAAAGGAGGGAAAATCTCCATTTAAAAAAAACAAGTTGGAACTGACATTCTGTGACTCAACTTGGAAAGATGTCAGTTTGCATTGATGTTATGCATTGATGTGTCTCCACCCGGCTTTTCCCTTCTTTAAATACTAGCGTCCTTAAATACCAAGGCACAGAGTAAGTTTTTAAAAGCCCCATTTACTGTCGCCCGTTACAAAGGTGGCAGACCCAAGCTCAGAGATGGGCTCCTGACTTCTGAGCTGAGCCTTGTGCTTCGGTCCTTTAACAGGAGTGTTCACCTGCTGGGCTCGGATGTTTTTGTAAGGGACAGTGACAATGGGGGTGGTGAGGAGCGAAGCCCCTTCCCCAACCCCCCCCAGTGTGTGTGTGTGTGTGTGTGTGTGTGTGTGTGTGTGTATGTATGTGTGTATGTATGTGTGCGCGAGCGCGCGCGCGCACACACACATACACACACACATACACACACTGGGGTGAACTGTCTGGTTTCCGACTGTAGTCAAAACATCCTATCCTCGAATTAGACTGTCTGGTTCTTTTTCATTTTCAATCTTTTTTTCTTGACTAATTCCTAAGTAAAATATTAATTGTTCCCACCCAATGTAAAACATCCCTGTGCCCTCCTGGAGTTTCCTGGGCCCCCACGGGAAGAACACTGCGGAGCCTGCAGGCGCAGCCTAGTCTCCCGCTTGCTGCGCACCAGAGGGGAAGAAACAAGGACCAGCGCCAGGCACAGGCTTGTCACTGTTGGAGCTCAGACACAGAGGAAGAAAACTGCCGGTGTGGGAAACCGGCCCCTGCCACTTGGCTCCCTAGAAAGAGCTCTAAGTTGCTGAAACCCTTCCTTCCCAGGTCGCGGGTGCCATTCTGCGTTGCGCATCCCGAGCTGGTCTTCGGGCTACCAGCACTCCAGCGTCTTTGGAGTCTCTTGTCCCCTTGCCCCCAAAGACACCAGCAACTGCTCTTTCCCAGAAATAAGCTGAGGAATACGTTCTCAACTGTTGAAATGCAATTATGTCGCTACATAGACCCTGTTGTTCCAGAGAGGCACAGGTTACATCTAGAATTCTAAAAATAGTCCTGGCAATCTTGTCTCCTTGGGATTCTCCAATTCTTCGGCTTAGCAAATTTACATAAAGAGGGTGGATTCCGCATTTTAGAGCCGGGTTATCTAAGGGTTGGGTTTATCCCAAGGCTAGACGAAATGCTTTGAATTATAGTGGGTGATTTTGAGTGTGTGTGTGTGTGTGTGTGTAAGAGTGTAAGAGAGACCGGGAAATGCTCCCCTTCTTACCCCAAGAGACGAGACAGACAGACAGACACACACACAGATACAGACACACACAGACACACTCACGCTCGCCTGCACACACACACACACACACACACACACACACGGAGCGGGCAGTGCTGGCCTCTGTGGGCACCTGTAGATCCTCTCCCCTGGATGGCTCAGGCCTAGGGTGCTGGTTGAGGAGCTTTCCAGACATCCTGCCCGCATCCCCACTTTCTCACTGCTCAGGGACATAGGTGAGGTGAGAGCTACCAGGCAACTTTACTTTGATTCGGAGTGTTCCAGGTGGGGGATTGTTTCTGTGGACCATCCCACCCAGAGCCTAAAGTGTTGTGGCACAGCTATCTATGGAAAAGGGAGAGAGGGCGTTTTGGTGTTCACTATGGAAACCAACTCTACTTCCATCTCACCTGTGTTGGGAAGCCACATACCATTTGTTTCTTCTTTGCCAAGAGAAGCCCTTAACAATGTGTTCTTGGGGCTCATTAACACACACACACTCTCTCTCTCTCCCTCCCTCTGTCTTTGGGGGTAAGAAGGGGAGAATGCTGTCATGGTTCCCCCCCCCCCGCCCCCTTACTGGTGATGTTACTTCTCCAGTGGCCAAAGCAAGCTGACGGACTCTGGAGTGCCAGGTTCACAAGCTCCCAAGTCTTGTTCTATTGGAAAGATTTCTATAGGCATAACCCCTTCCCCCATATTATCAGCACCATGGGATCCAGCTCCACAAGACCCAGGGCCTGTCCAATGAATATTGCTATTTTAACATTACACAGCTTGTCAGGGCACTCCAGGCCACCAGCAAGGGATGACCATCTGGAGGGACAGGGGTGACACCAGCTTCTGACCATCAAATCCTTCCAACTTGGGCACACACACACATACTTTTTCATAGGCTTCTCAGAGTAAGAAAGTCGCTTCTGCTCACATGTAAATATCAGGTGAATCAAATGAAGTGGGAGATGAAAGACCACTCTGGACCGAAAGCCCCCACCGCCGTCTTTCGGTGCCAGTTCCCCACCTCTCTCCCACTAAGCAGAAAGAGTCGAGCAGCCGGGTAGGAGCTTTGGAATCTTCCAAGGCTATAGTGCAGGCAGGGCACGGGAGTGGAGAATTGAAGCAACGATCTGGATAAACGGGGGCAAAGCGCTAACTCTCTAGAATCTGACATATTTTGGCGACGCGTGCTCATGCAGATGGGTACACAAAGTGTGCATTACTCGTGTGATTGCTTCAATTCTCCACTTCCTTTGTGTGGGTGTATGGATTGTCTTTGCAGGCCCGAGCCAGCGTGGGGCGCAGGGTGTCCCTCCCTGGAGCATCCTGCTGGCGTTCGGATCCCCAGCCTCACTGTGGTTCCACCCTGGCGGAATGGGCACCGAGCAAATCTGTCAAGCGCAGGTGACTGATCTTCTTCACTTCGCCCAGGGCGGTGCACAACTCGGACTCCGGCTGGCAGTGCAGCCTGCGGGCTAGCTCCTGAAGCACTGTGGCACGGTCGCTCAGGCGCGCTGCCAGCACGAATGGGAAGCCGAAGCGCTCACGGTATTGTGCGTTGAGCCGCTGCAGCCGCAGCCGGTCGTCGGTGTCTAGGCTGGTGAGGCCCGCTTGGCTCTGCTCGCGCTGTGACTCAGCGGTGAGCGTGCCCTGCTGCAGATCGCGGCCCGCTAGGTCCGGGTGACAACGCAGGATTCCCTCCTGGCCTGTAGAGAAGCACAGACATACTTGAGAGGGTTACCCATTGCAGATCAGAAAGCCAAGCCGGGTCTTCAGGTAGTGATGTGTCCCTATCCACTAACGGGATGCGAGCCCCTTGGATCCCCCCAACCCCCGCCAGGACCCGAGGACGGGGTGCGAGTGTCAGGTTGGTCTTTCAGACCTAGGGGGAACATGTAGAGGAGGAGAGAGGGCAGTCGCGAGGCTGGGAATTTACGACCTGCTCTGCCTAGAGCTGGAGAGTGATAAGAGGTCCCAGCTACTCCGATCTTTTCAAAGTCCTTTGCTCTCAGGGGGGCTTTGATGTTGAAAGGGGGCCGGATGCGAGGGCCCAAAGACTTCCGCCAAAAGCCCTGGAATGGGCTTCGTTCTGCCTCAAAGGAGAAAGGCAGGGGTGGGTTGAGTCCAGGGGATAATATCCAAGGGGCTTGACAAATAAATGCCCAGATTTTGTGACTGTGAGTTCTGGGTCTCTGGAATGAAACAGCCAAGGAGCCTCCTGGATTAACAGCATAGAAACCTATTTCACCGGATTTCTTCTGCTCTTGAATGAAATCGGCTCATCCTTTTGTTGTTGTTTTGCTTTGTTTGTTTTGTTTGAATTATGTACACCCACTTCTGGGTTTGTGTTGTTACGCTTTCTCTGACTGACTTCAGAACCCAAAAGAGGCCAAGTGGAAAAAAGCTTTGGTTCTTCTAAGCCTCAAACTTGAAAGCCTAGCTGTGGCATGGCACCTGGGGTTCTAATTCCTATACCAGGGGACTCGCTGGTGTCCTGGCACCCCATGTCTTTTAAGCACTCTAAAGGGCGAAATGGAATTCTGGGGAACGACAAGATCTCAAACGTGGCCAGAAGGGTGTCCTTCCGTAAAAGAAGGGTCCTCACATCTAATATACTATAGAGAACTAAAGATAACTTGTTCCCCCACACCCTGGCACCAAATGCGCAAGCAGCTCATGTTAGTAGGAAGTGAAGGAAAACGGAACCACAAGGTGTAACTGACACCCGCCCCCATCTCTACTAAGCAGGTGTCTATCTTTGGCAGTGGGAATAGGTGAAGCTTTGTTGGAAATGGGAAATAATTAAAACGTCCTTTAGTAAATGTATCTCGATACTCACAAAGAGGAAAATCCCCTTTAAATATGGTGCAACTTCGTCTTCCTCAAATGTAGCCCCTGCTCCCCCAGCCCCCCATAACAATATGGAAAAGAAACACGTGCCCGAAGCTAACTCATGGCTAGTGTCCCGAGAGCCTCTTAGAAGGACCTCCAGTTCCAGGGGAATCAAACAATTTCTTCTGACTTCCTTGGGCACCCTGGAGCACAAACAAGTGGCAAATAATCACACGCACAGAAATAAAAATAAAAATAAAATATATTTTTAAAAACAAACATTTAACGAAGGCTCAGAAAGCAAATGTTAGATCATCGGCCCAAGGTCATGCTCTGTACCCTTCGCTTTAAACCCACAGCCCCCCTTTAATGACTTGCCTGCCCCTGCATTGTAAGGGAGAGTCGGGTCACCAATCCCAGTCTTCCAACACCATTGTTTTCAACTCCCCTTTCATGGGTACCCTAATTCTAGGCCACCCAGAATCATGAGTAGTTCTCTCTTGCTCGCTGTAGCCGGGCTTTCCGTGTAGTGCGAAAATGTGAGTGTTAAATTCCCCACCCTGGGGGCCAGGGGCTGGCGGTGCCCCGCCACTCTGGGCAGGGTCGTCCTATATCTACCCAATCCCAGGATGGACAGACAGCTGTGGCTGCTGGAGGGGGGTCAGGCATCAGTGCGCTACTAAAAGCCTGCACAACCCGATCTATCCTCTCTTCTTCCCAGTTTCAAACAGCACCTGGATCCCCTCCCTCAGGAGGGTCCAACTGCTCTACTGTGCGTCCTCCTCCGCACTCCGAGCTGTCAACTAAGTAGTTATGGGTGGGATTCTAGGGAATAGGGAGGTCTTTTCTCTCACTGTCTCTCACCGGCCTCCCAGCACGCATGGGTGGAGCTTGAAGCCCGAGAGCTCTGCCTAGCAGCGCCACCCCCAAACCTTCTTGCCCTTACACCTCACTTCTCACTCTTCCTAGGGTTTATCTTTCCTCTTGAAAGCATCGCCTGGGTTAATGTTTGCCCAGCAGTGAGATGTGTTTTCTACTCTTGCAGAGAGGACAAGAGGGGGGAAAAAGGAAAGGGGCCTAGAAAAGGGTAGAGCAAAGGGCACAGGGGAAAAAAAAAACCCTGCTAAATTAGTGGAACCGAAATTTACACACACACACACACACCACACATACGCACCTTTCAATTGAACTCTGGGATGACAACCTGCTCAGAAGAAACAACGCTGGTTCATCCAACCAAAGACCCCCTTCCCTGCTCCAAGTCACTGATGCCTTGGGTACCGCAGGGATGGCATCCGTCTACCTACAGCCACAGCAAGGACCTTTCCTAGTCCCCACCAACACAGTATCTCTGTCAAGGTACCCCAGCTGCCGCATCTTTTAATCCCAGTGGGAGGCTGGACACTGTGGATGGTCAGCTTGCATTCCTGACTCTACCTACTTGGGTGGCCCAACGCTGCACACTCTTCAGTCCCTCATCCGCCTCTTAAAATCTCGTGGAAATTCTGGTCTTTCCAGCTATGTCACTGGGTGCCATGACTAGAGAGCAGATGCAGGTAGGTGTGAGTTACTGAGAACACAGGACACAGGTGTCTGCATGTAGAAGACTATCACTAACAGTCCCCACCCCGCCAAACCCCTGAGCAAGATGCTCCCAGCCCTGGTACAATGGACAGTCTGTGTCTTCTAGGAAAGACCAAGTCCTTTACAGTGTCTTTTTAAAAATTTTACTCTGTTCTTTTAAAAGGAGCTCTTTTAAATATTTATTTTCTTTTGTGTGTGTGTTTATACATGTGTGTGCATGTACATGCACACCTGGCACCCATGAATGACTAGTTGTGAGCCTTGAGTGTAGGTGTTGGAAGCTGACATAACTCAGATTCTCTGCAAGAGCAGTATTTACTCTTCTTAGCCACTGTGTTCTCTTGGTGACAGGGTATCATCTAGCCAAGGCTGGCCTTGAACTCCTGCTCTTCCTCCAAACTGCTAGAATTATGTGTAAGCACTATCACACTGGGTTTCCACTTGTGGTCTTTTTGTTTTAAACTATCGAACTGTGTGTGTGTGTGTGCGTGCGCGCGTGTGCATACATGAGAGAGAGAAAGACGAGACAGAGAGAGAGTGAGGGGTCGGGGGGAGGAGAGAGAGAGAGAGAGAGAGAGAGAGGAGAGAGTGTTGGGGAGAGAGAGAGAGTGAGTACACGTTGCAGAGACTTTATCCATGACTAACTTCCATGCTGTTTAGAGCTCCAGGGTTGGTCCTGGGACGGAACCGGATCCCCTGCAAGAGCAGCATGTGTCCTTAACCACTGAGCCCCAGGTTCTGGTGTCTTGAGTTCACTTTGTGTTATTTTCTTCTCAGACTTCACTTCTGCAACCTCACATGTGCATTAATACACACACACACACACCACACCACACCACGCAGCACACACACATACACATTGATTTTGATCTCCCTCAGGCAAACTTACCACCTAAACCTTCTTGACTTTAGCTCTTAACTCTACAGCAGGGATCCAGCAGCTTCTCTCCAAACCCACTACCTAAACCACAGTCCAAACAACCTCTTCTCTCACTTTTTTTAACAGATTTTTTTTTTTTTTAATTTGTGAGTACACTGTAGCTGTCCGCAGACACACCAGAAGAGGGCGTCGGATCCCATTACAGATGGTTGTGAGCCACCACGGGTTTCTCCAGCCCCTCTCCTTTCACTTTTAATTACTGCAGTAGCCTCTTGACCCATCTCCCTGCACCTACGCAGCCTCTACACAACTTTCCCCCAAAAGTCCACACAATGATATTGGTATGGCAAAGGTATATATACACACACACACCACCCCTGGGAGGTGTATTTGCTAGAGATAAAGACAGAGAGACAGAGGGTGAAGAGAGAGACATAGCAGAGACAGAGAGACACAGTTGGAGGGATACGGGCAGAAACAGGGAGCCAGAAAGAAAGATAGAGAAACTGAGAGGCAGTGGAGAGGGAGGTGGAGCAGAGGGGCAGAGGGAGAGCGTTTTATTGCTGTCGGTTTGGGAGCTTGGCGCTGGAGAGGGAACCCAGCGTCTTGTACTGCTGGCCCCAGGCGTGTATTTAGTATTTTGTTTCCCCAACCCAGTCTTTGACTTTGGACACAAATCAGTACTGAGTTTCAACCTTCCTTTTCCAGAACTGTTCCTTTGCCTCTGCTTAGGGCAAGGGTAAGATCTGGCTGGGGCTTCCTGCAGGGCTCAAGCCCAAAAGTAATCTTGTACTGCCATCTACTGGCCACTATACATCATAGCTTAACCTAAATGGAAGGTCAGCTTCTGTTTTACTCCAAAAATTCAATTTTTACTTCTGTAAAGGAAGGAAGTTTTTGTTTTGCAAGACAGGGTTTCTCTATGTATCCCAGGCTGTCCTAGAATTTACTCGGTAGATCAGGCTGACCTCAAACTTCCAGAGACCCACCTGCGTCTGTCTTCTGAGTGCTGGGATTAAAAGTATGAGGCATTGCCGTCCGGCTAGAAAGCTGTTTGCTTGTTCCTTTGTTTGTTTGTTTGTTTGTTTTGTTTAGATAATCCAAACAGCCGGGCGGTGGTGGCGCACGCCTTTAATCCCAGCACTTGGGAGGCAGAGGCAGGCGGATTTCTGAGTTCGAGGCCAGCCTGGTCTACAGAGTGAGTTCCAGGACAGCCAGGGCTACACAGAGAAACCCTGTCTCGAAAAACCAAAAAAAAAAAAAAAAAAAAAAAAAAAAAAAGATAATCCAAACAAATCCTTCCCCAGAAAGACTGTCATGTCACACAGACACACACACACACACACACACACACACATAAACACACACACACAGAGGTTCCTTTTTGTTGATTTGACACAAACCAAAGTCATCTGTTAAGAGGAAACCTCACAGCCGGGGGGCGGCGGCAGCGGCGGCGGCGGCGGCGGCGGCGGCGGCGCACGCCTTTAATCCCAGCACTTGGAGGAAGAGACAGGCGGATTTCTGAGTTCGAGGCCAGCCTGGTCTACAGAGTGAGTTCCAGGACAGCCAGGGCTACACAGAGAAACCCTGTCTCGAAAAACCAAAAAAAAAAAAGAGGAAACCTCAGTTGAAGAAATACTTCCCATTAGATTGACCTGAGGGCACATCTGTGGGTCATTTTCCTTTTTTTCTTTCTTCCTTCTTTCCTTTTCCTTCCTTTCCTTTTTAATTTTTATTTAGTTTTCTTGTGACACAGGATTTCTCTTGTGTAGCCCTGGCTGTTTTGGAACTCACTCTGTAGACCACACTGGTCTCGAACTCAAAAAAACCAGCCTATGCATGTACCCCACCCCCACACATGTGCACACATTCATACATCACACATAACACATGTGCATGCACACACACATCTTTCTAGGTTTTGTTTTAGATAATCTAGAAAAGTCTAGTTTGGCTACTTTCTTCAGAAACCTTTGTGAGCTGGAGAGATGGCTCAGTGGTAATGAGCACTTGCTGTTCTTGCAGAGGGACCTGGCATCAGCTCCCAGCACCCACATCAGGTGGTTCACATCTGCCCCAAACTCCAGTTCCAGGGGAATCTGCCACCCTCTTCTGGCTCTGCAGGCATCTGCATGCATGAGGTGCACAGACACACTTTGGCATGCATGTTGGATTTTGTTTGTTTGTTTGTTTTTGTTTTCAAGACAGGGTTTCTCTGTGTAGCCCTGGCTGTTCTGGAACTCAGTCTGTAAAACAGGCTGGCCTCGAACCCAGAGATCCACCTGTCTCTGCCTTCCGAGTGTGCACCACCACTGCCCATTAAGGATTCATCATTTTAAAAATGACCCTTCAAATACAATGAGGTTCTCTCTCTCTCTCTCTCTCTCTCTCTCTCCTCTCTCTCTCTCTCTGTCTTAGAAACATTGTGCAAAAGATTGAATACAGCTCAGTGCTAGAGTGCCCAGCATGAGCAAAAAAGATCCTGAGTTGACTACTTGATTTGCAGACACACACACATCATATAACCAAACCTCACTGAAGTCTTCTTTCCCTTTGCTATCAGGTGTGGGCAGGGTTCTGGTGGTTTGAATGAGAATATTCCCTATATACTTATGTATTGAATGCTAGCTTCCCAGTTGCTGGCACTGTTTGAGAAGGTTTAGGTCAGTGGTTCTCAGTCTTCCTAGTCCTGCGACCCTTTTCTGCAGTTCCCCATGTGGCAGTGACCCCCAACCATAACATTATTTTGTTGCTGCTTCATAACTGTAATTTGCTACCGTTATGAATCATCATGTAACTAACTAATATGCGGGATATCTGACATGTGACCCCCATCGGGGTCAGGACCCTCAGGTCAAGAAACCACTAGCTTAGGAGCCATGGCCCTGGTGGAGGAAGTATGTCACTGGGGTCAGGGCTTTGGGAGTTTAAAGATTATTTCCAGTGCCCCATCTCTGCTTTGTGCTTGTGATTCAAAATGTAAGCTCTTAGCTCGCTGCTTCAGGAGCCTTCTGCTTCCCCACCATGATGGCCGTTTTTCTCCCCGCAGCCATCTGTCCAAATAAACTCATTTCTCTATCAGATGCCTTGGTCATGGTTTTACCCTAACAACAGAAAGCAAATGGATACAACCTCTCATGGGCCTTCTCTTTTTCCACCCATTCGTGGACCTCCACTCATTCATGGACCTCGGGCTGGAAAGCTAGAGTCATCTGGCTCATTATGTTGGGCCAGGGTGTTTTGTGAGTCTCAGGTGAGGGAGAGTCTCTATTATTCAGCTTGCCCCGAGCAGTGGGTGACTGCCACTATGTGCCCCACACTGCTGTCAGTTTGATGTTGGTTTGCCTGGTTATTTGTTGAGACGGTCTCACTGTAGACTAAGTTGGCCTGAAACTCATAACGATCCTTCTGCTTTAGTCTCCTGAGTACAGGCTAGGCCACTATGATGGGCTTAAGTTACACATACAAACAGATACACATGCATACGCACTCACACACGCACGGCGCCACGCGACACCACACACACACACACAACACACACGAACCTAAATTTCATATATTTGAGTGTTTTGCTTGCATATATGCATGCACCACACATGTCCTTGGTGTTTACGGAGGTCAGAGCAGAGCATCAGATCCTGGAGTTAGGCACCTTTGTGAGCATCTATGTGGGTACTTAAAATTGATCTCCAGTCCTCTGGAAGAGCAGCCAGTGCTCCTAACTGCTGAACCATCTCTTCAGTATGTTCTCGCAGGAGGATATCCAGGAGAGACTGAGAAACCATAGGGTGTCACAACCATACTGAACGAGGCTGTGAGTGCCTGCTCTGTCATGAGGCCACAGGGTCACCGTCCCGCCTGAAGTCTGTGAACAGTCTCAAGGGCAGGTGACCCCTGCGCGTGTCTTTGTTCCCCAAGGGCATGTCAGGCTTATTCTCGGAATCCAGAGTAGCCTATGAGCAGGGACTGTGTACCTTCTGACCTTCGGCCTCTATGCCACCCAGTAGAAACTTCTACCTCCTCTTCTCCCCACCCGTGGCCCAAAGAGCTTCACTCCTCACTCGTTCTCCCCAGAAACCATCTCTTTGCTTCAATCTCTCTTCTTTCTGCAGAGTCATGGGATCTGAATGAATGTACTTTCCCTGTCTGGTCCAAACTGGCCCTTTTTTTGTAAATCGGGGTCCCTGGGATGTTCTCACTATCCTGCTCTTTCCTCCAGAGCGTTGTCAAAGTGGACCTTCAGCTTCTGACTCACCCAGGCCTTTGTCCTGTTCCCATTCTTGACCTCCAGTAGCCCTGGCTGTTCTGGAACTCACTCTAGATCAGGCTGGCCTTGAACTCAGAAACTGGCCTCCCTCTGCCTCCACTGCCCTCGGCCATGCTATCTTATCCCCCACATTCTTGTGGCCACCTTTAAGAGCCTAGCAGTTGAAAGGATGTCTGCTGACCCTTCTAATAATCCCACCTAAATAACTGAGTAAGGAGGCTAAAGTAATCGAAAATGAAAATATCTTTTACATCTGATATTGGAAATAACTTTGTGCGCATGGTCCTGAAGTCTTACCTGACCTTGGGAGAGCATCGATAAAAGCAAAAAAGTGATTTTCTAAGTCTTCCAAGCCAGAGAACGGACGCTGGGACCAGACAGCAGCTGCAATCAGAGACATTTTTCAACGATGTTCCCAAACACATCCACAAACTTCACTGAAGTCCATGGAGTTGACCTTCTCCAGTCCATGGCTGATACTGGACTGGAGGCAGCTGTGCTGCCCTGCCTGCGTGTCTGCTCTCATCGAGCGAGTGACGCTAACCCCTCCTCACGGTTGTTTGCTGAACACACACGCTTGCTTTATGCAAGGGCAGCGGACTCCGGTTTAAATACCTCTGGGAGGAGTTTATCCAGAATGTTCCTGCAATGAGTAAACACAGGTCTAAGTGTTTGTTGGTGGTAGGGGGTAATATGTGTGCTGGAGACAGAACCCAAGGCCTCACACGTGCTAAAGGAGCACATGTCTTAGCATCCCATTTTGTGTTCATGAGTGTTTTTTCCTGCGTGCAATCTGTGTACCACATGCAGACCTGGGGCCCGCAGAGGCTAGAAGAAGTTTGGGATCCCCTGAGGTTGGAGTTACAGGTGATTGTGAGGTACCATGTGGATGCTGGGGACAGAATCAGGGTTGTTCCTGGTAATACAGGCAGGTCACAGGGTCACATTTGGAAGTTGATTTCTCATCTGTCATTGTTGTTGCTCTAGAGTACAGGTGCCATGCTTTAATCTTTCTTTGAACCCCAAATGTATACCATAACATATACTTAATTAATGTAAACAAAACAGGGTAAGGTGCCTCTGTGGAGTGTGCTATCGTCTTTCATTTAAATTTTTTAAAAAAAGATTTATTTATTCTTATTTATTGTGAGTATACTGTAGCTGTCTTCAGACACACACCAGAAGAGGGATCCCATTACAGTGGTGGTTGTGAGCCACCATGTGGGTGCTGGGAATTGAACTCAGGACCTCTGGAAGAGCAGTCAGTGCTCTTAATCGCTGAGCCATCTCTCCAGCTCTTTTTTTTTTTTTTTTTTAAATTAGGTGTATTATGCATGTGTACACACCTGAGTATAGGTGCCCAAGAAGAGAGGGTTGAATCTGCCTCCAGGTTCTCACCTTGAGTTCTTGGCTTGAATTCTTTCAACAACAGCCTATAAACTATAAGCTGAAATAAACCTTTTCTCCCCTAGATTGTTTTTGGTAGTTTTTATCACAGCAGTCAAGTTCAGCTAAGGCTGTTACTGGTGGTGTTCTTCAAGAGGGGGGTAGGGCGGGGGGGGGGGGAGACCCTAGAAAAGATTAGAAAGACCACGGTAAGGGTGTGGAGTAGGGGGAAGCTCCACAAAGAAAGGCGCCCCTGCCATAGGGTGTAGGAAAAGAGAGGGCTCTGATCTCGGGAGGACTCAGTTAGTGTGGGACTAGGAGCAAGCACGAAAAGACTCGTTACCTCGAGTCCCGAAACGATTGCACCCTGGAGGGCTTGTTTTCCTTTCGCCTGGTATTTGCCTTACCAGGTACCAAGGGGCAGTAACAAGTCAAACCTGGTCTTTGACACTCTATTCAGAAACGGTGGTGCTCGCGCGCCACCTGCTGGTACAATCACTATAAAGCACTATTAAAATGGGTCGCCTTAGCCCGCAGGCCACACCCTCCTCCTAAAGGATGTTAAAGAGGGGTGAAACCTTGTGACTTTTCGCCCATCCTATTGACATGTCAGCCGGTGGTGCCTATACAGGTATAGGCAACCATGTTGTTGAGATTAGACCGGTGAGGCTTCCCTATTGCTGTCTAGAAGGCACTAGCATAGTGCAAGCATTCTGGTCCTCTCTGGCTCCCCCCCCCCAATGTATTTATTAATTTTAAATAATTTATTATTTTATGTGCATTGGCGTTTTGCCTGCATGATATGTCTGTTACAGACAGTTTTAATTATTCACTTTACATCCCGAACATAGGCCCTGCTCTCCTCCCAGTGCCCTTCCCATAGCTTCCCTCCCCTCCCTCCCTTCCCTTCCCCTCCCCCCCCATTCCTCCATCCCCACCCATCCACCCTGCTCTTAAAGTCTTTCCACAGTCTCAATCCTGATGTTTCCTGGGCCTTGAGTGTACGGTTGCATTGTAGACTTACCAGTTGGAGCTGAGCACACCACGGTCACCTAGTCTCTACAAGTTGACCATGTCTAAAGGCAATCAAGGCCTGCTGAAGAAAAAGAAACTGCATTCCAAAACAATAAAAAATAAAAATGAAATAAATAAAAAAATATAAAAAATAAGCGGGCAGAGGTGGCGCAACGCCTTTAATCCCAGCACTTGGGAGGCAGAGGCAGGGGATTTCTGAGTTTCAGGCAGCCTGGTCTATAGAGTGAGTTCCAGGTACAGCCAGGGCTACACAGAGAAACCCTGTCTCAGAAAAAAACAAAAAACAAAACAAACAAACAAAAAAAGAACCTGCATTCCATGGAGAGCCCCATGATAGGTTATCCAGTTCACAGTGGTCAGCCCTAAACATATGCTCATAAGAACAACACTAAATGGGCTCACTAGGGTGTGTGTGTGTGTGGTGTGTTGTGTGTGTGTGTGTGTGTAGGTAAAACAATAATTATAGAAGATGTTAGTCATGAACTTGATAGGCAGTTGCAGGAGGCATGGGAGGAGCTAGAAGGGGGGAGAGGGGTAGATTTGAAATTCTAAAAACAATTTTTTTAAAGGGAAGTTATGGCAAGTAGTACTCTAGTTATGGCCCAGCAGGCTGTATCTTGTGGCATATTCAATAAACCTTTCTTAAGAAAGCGGAGAAGGGCTGGAGAGATGGATCAGTGGTTAGAGCACTGGCCGTTTGTCTGAGTCCAGGGTTTCTATTCTTGTACAAACATCATGACCAAGAAACAAGTCAGGGAGGAAAGATTTATTCAGCTTACACTTCCACATTGCTGTTCATCACCAAAGGAAGTCAGGAACTGGAACTCAAGCAGGTCAGGAAGCAGGAGCTGATGCAGAGGCCATGGAGGGATGTTACTTGACTGCCTTGCTTCCCCTGGCTTTGCTTGCTTCTCTCTTATAGAACCCAGGACTACCAGCCCAGGGATGGCACCACCCACAATGAGCCCTCCCACCCTTGATCACTAATTGAGAAAATGCCTTACAGCTGGATCTCATGGAGGCATTTCCTCAAGGGAGGCTCCTTTCCCTGTGATAACTCCAGCTTGTGTCAAGTTCACACACAAAACCAGCCAGTACACTGTTCTTCCAGGAGTCCTGAGTTTACCAGCAACCACATGGTGGCTCACAACCATCTGACACCCTCTTCGGTCACTCAGGTGTAACATGCAGGTAGAGCACCCATAAGAAAAAATAAAAAAATCTTTAAAAAAGAGAGAAAGAAAGAAAAAACAGACAGGAAGAAAGAAAGAGAGAAAGGAAGTCCTCTAGGGGACATAGCTTGATTCATACTAAAGTGAACAGGAGCATGCTGGGTGCTCCTAACTTTAATTTTTTTTAATCCTTATTTTTAATGACAGTTCTTAAATGCTTTAATCCTCCTTTTAGCCCACCTCCCACCAGAGGTAGTGGGAAAGAAAGGATACTGCGGGGAGGGAGGATGTGGACCTGTTTAGAAAGGTTCTTTAGAGCAACTCCTGTCTGTGGTGTCTGGAAATCAGCAGTTCAGTTCACAGGTCAGCAGTTCAGTCCACTCGAAAACTCTTCATAGACAGCAGCTCAATCCACTAAAAAACTCCTCATGGATACATCAGCAGTCCAGTTTGGAAGAGTCGGGATAGCAAATAGGAATCAGCAGCTGTGGCATTGTCTATCAGAGTCAGCAGGAGGGACCCAGAAGGACACCAGAAGTACCTTTCTCAATGAGTCAAAGATCAGTGAAGACAAGAGACCAACAAGCATTGCTCAGCTAGCTCGATAAGCAAGCTTAGCTCAGCCTCCATCACTGTCCCTCGAGTTCTAGTTACACTCTCTCCAAGCATCATGTGTCCTTCACGAGTCTTGCCTCAGTACACGTGTCTGTCTCAGCTGACATCACTCTGCCAATCACCCAAGTCCTCGGAAGCAGCAAGAAGACACAACACACCAGAAGTTTTTTGGTGCATTTCTCTCTATAGAGTCCAGAAGAATAGAGCTCAACTATACAATGTAAGGCAGACCAATGCATGCATATCGTTAGCACATGTCCTTTCACATGCTTGCTTTAGCAGAACATCCTCTCTCCTATGTCTGCTTCAGCTAAAACATCCCTTCACGAGTCTGCCTTAGCAAAACACCTTCCAGCACAGACTTTCCAAAAAACGCTTAAGTTTCCATCTCACCTAACTTCACTTTCTACCAAGAAGATACTCTGAACCTTTACCCCACACAGCCCAGAAGCATATTCAAATGTCCTTAGTTTGGAGATGAGTGATCATGGTGGTCAAGGACTGTGTTTTCATAGGACATCAGCAAAACGGGCAATGTCAGTGTGGGGTAAAGCAGGTAGAGTATCCCTTAGCTAGAGTGGCAGGAACCAGACTAAATTTGCTGTGATCGGAATGTTTCCACATGTATAATTCACAGGCTCCATTTACGTTTCATGTATGCCTTATGTATGCAACCTGATGGTAACTTGATGCGATAATTTTAACTCACTTCATTCTAACTTCGTTCACAGGAGGTCACACATGGAGTTCTCCATGTGTGTTCAGCAAGTTCAGATTCTGGGTTTTAGTATTTCGGATTGGGGATGACTGCTGCATAACATGAATACATCTTTGAAGAACAAGGCAATATTCTGCTTTTTAAAAGAAGGATTTATGTATTGTATGTGTATGTGCCCATGTACATGCAGTACCCATGGAGGCCAGTAGAGGGTGTTGGATCCCTTAGAACTGGAGTTGCAGATGGTTGTGAGGTCCCAGTTGTGGGTGCTGGAAATTGAACTCAGGTCCTTTGCAAGAGCAGTATAGACTATTAACTGTCTTTCCAGCCCCAATGTTATGCTATTTAAAAGAAGCATTTGATAGTGTACATAGGCTATAATACCATTTTTACAAAACTCACAAGAGAACATCCATTTTCGTGGAAATGAAGTCCTTTGGGGATTTTAATACTGCACACAAGGAAGTGACTCCAGGTGTTAAACATTGTGTTTGACTCCATCCAGAGGGATGTCACAGACACAGTGTGCATATTCTCTGGGCAGAATCACTTTGAAAGAAGGAAGAGGATTGATGGTTAACTCACATCATCATTCTACCTTGCTATATCAACACACACAGAGAGAGAGAGAGAGAGAAAGAGAGAGAGAGAGAGGTATTTCCATACCCATGTTCTCAGCAGCAATATTAACAATAAAACAAGAGGCTGAAGCAATACAAGTTCTGTTGATAGATCAATGGGCAAACAGGTGAGACATTAAGCCACATAAAATAATATAAATAAAGTAAAATAAATAAAGTACCCACAGTAGATTATATAACCCTAAAAAGGAAGGGAATTCTGGGTCTTGAGGACATTGTGCTAAGTGAAATAAGCCAATCACGAAATGATAAACTCTGAAGGATTCTAACTGTCTCAGGTTCCAGGAGTGGTCAGATTCACAGCACCATTAAGTAGGATGGTGGCTTCAAGGGGTTGTGGGCTTGAGGACCTCAAAGTGTCTAACAACATGGAGTTACAGAAGTACCGAGAAGCATCCTGGAGACCTTGGGTTTGGACTCACAACAATGCAGACATGCTTACTGCTTTATGAGCTCAGGTTCTTAATTTTAATTTTTTTTAAACAAAGAATCATTTTTAGGCTTATTTACTGATATCATTTTACTTTATTTATATTATTTTATGTGGCTTAGTGTCTCACCTGTGTGTATGTCTGTGTATCGTATGTGTGCCTGGTGCCTGTAGAAGCCAGAGGAGAGCACTGGGTCCCCTGGAACTGGAGTTATGGATGGCTCTGAGCCACCTTGTGGACGCTGGGAACTGAACACAGGCCCTCTGCATGAGCAACAAGTGCTCAGAATCACTGAGCACGCTCCCAGCCCCAACTTCTGTTTTTAAAAATGGGTGAGATGATATGATGTTATGATCTGTGCTTTTTTTTTTTTTTTTCCCACAAAGAAAGGTAAGTAAACACAGCCACTGAACAAGGCCAGAGTGCAAGTGTCATGTCAGGGTGACTAAGGGTTTGGAGACTGCAACAACTACCATTTCGAATCCTCAGAGAGAAACTGAGCAGCCATTAGTTCTGACTTCCGAGGCAGCCGAGAAGATCGAATGGAAGAAGCTACAGGTGTCTAGATCATAACAAGGGTTTCACAAATATGCAGATTTGGGGAGATTTCCACATATTACCAAGGACAAAGCTCACATCTGACAACAGGGCTAGTGTGGTTGATTCCATTTATGTTAAAGCAAAGAAGTGTATGGTGACATGACTGAGAAATCCACCCCCCCCAAGACTCATGTGTCTGAACACTTAGTCTCCAGTTGGTGGCGCTCTTTGGGTGGGTGCTTTGGAATCTTTTCGAGGCATGATTGTGCTGGAGGAACACCTCTGCCTCTGGGGTGGGCTTCTGTTTTTTGTTTGTGACATGGTCTCACTATATATTCTGGGCTGGCCTGAGACTCACTATGTAGTCCAAACTGGACTCATACGGAGCTGCTTGCCTCTGCCTCCCAAGTGTTCAGATTAAAGGCGTACACCACCATACATACCTGGTGAGCTTTTTAGAGTTTGTAGCCTAACCCCATTTCCGTTTCATGATCTGCTTTGTACTTCTGGTTGAGTCTCTGACTGCTGCCGTGCCTCTCTGCTGTGGTAGGTGTGTGTGTGTGTGTGTGTGTGTGTGTGTGTGTGTGTGTGTGATAGATTAAGACAAGAATGTAGGAGAAATACACCCTGAACTGGAAGTCCGGCTGGAGAGGTATCCCACCAGTTGTTATATGGCTAAAGGAGTATGCCACTTATTTAAGTAAAAACAACATTAGCTAAATGTTTACCATCAAGAATATCTTACACTTTTACATGAGTAGGCTACAGAGTAACCAAATGTCTGTCTACACCTATTACTTCCTTGGAATTGAGTGTTTGGATTCACCTAAAATCACATCTGCCTTCAAACTGCTCAAGCTCCAGCTTAAAAGACAGGACGTGGGCTGGAGAGATGGCTCAGCGGTTAAGAGCACTGACTGCTCTTCTGGAGGTCCTGAGTTCAATTCCCAGCAACCAACATGGTAGCTCACAATCATCTGTAATGGGATCCGATGCCCTCTTCTGGTGTGTCTGAAGAGAGCAACAGCGTACTCATATACATTAAATAAATAAAGTAATAAACAAATAAATAAATCTCTAGAGAGAAAGAGAGAGAGAACACTGTCACAGAAGCTAATTACAGCATCAGACAGGAAGGCTGTCTGTGCAGAGACAACCTAATGATATAGACAAGAAGCTCTCACAGGTTGCCATGGAGGCAGCTATCCCTGGTGGGCATGGAGACGGAGGCTGAGGTAGAAGAGAGGGCTGGAAAACCGCAAACACAACCAGAATCATCCAAGCAATTTTGGCTGGAGAGAAAAACACTCTGCAGACAGTGTCAAGAGGTGAAACAGAGGCAGAGGCTGGAAGCTGGATCAACGGAGAGACCTGGTGCCACACTCGAAAAGGTCAGGGCTTAGGGAGATGGAACTTGCAGCAGGTAAGAGACACAGTAGAGCAGTGGTTTCGTTCTCAACCTATGGGTCGAGACCCCCATAGCAATGGCACATCAGATATTTACATTACGATTCATAACAGTAGCAAAATTACAGTTATGAAGTAGCTGGGGTCCCCACACATGAGAAACTGTGTTAAAGGGTCTCCGCATTAGGAAGGCTGAGAACCGCTGCGTTAGATGGGAAAGAGGCTAAAGAATCAGACGAAACTGGGCATGGTGGCACAGCCTGGAATCCCAGCACTCAGGAGGTAGGGACAGGAGGACCAGAAGGTCATCCTCGGCTACGCAGTCGATCTGAGACCAGCCTGGGATACATGAGATCCTGTCTTAGGACAAAACAAAGAAACGAAGGG